>CAUJNA010000103.1:0-52500 GCA_963377175.1 Effrenium voratum
CTGCCTTTGACCCCCAGAAGTCAACACAATGACCAGAGCCAGCCACGTCTTCACGTCTTCAGCGCCTCCAGTGCCGGTCTGCCACATCCGCACAGTGCAGTCTTGGCTGCTGTACCTGCAAGCGTCGTGGCCATAATACGCCAAATCAAGCATGGAGTGCCTGATGAAAGCCGGGCCGCCCGTTTTCGGATCCGCGAAAAGCTCTCAACTTGTAGCAGGAGAAATGGAAATCCCACCACTAAACACGAAAAAGCTAAAAGCTGAGGGGATGGCTGGGAACCACGGAAAAAGGGGCGCGGCACCTAGGAAGTGGTTCGTGAGCCTTACAACCCACAAAAGCCATTGCTCTAAGTCTCCGTTCAGCGGGTCATACCCATACTAACCACTTCCTAAGCAACCACTAAACCAACCAAAAACCAAAAAACCAAAGGGGATGGCTGGGAACCGCCAATTTGACCGTGACATTTCTTTGGTCTCTTCATTTCCCAACGTAGCAGACCCATCTCCATGTCCCCCGCTGGAGAAAAAACAACTTCTATTTCCATTAGTGATAGATGCACAGCGGGAAAAAAACACATATTCCTAAGTAGTAAGGAGCCTTCCATCATGAACTTGTTTTCCCCCAGGTGAGTGAAGTGATTCTGAATTTGGTTTAGCTCATTGCTTGCCAAAGGGCGCTTTTAGAAACTTGGCGGGGCTTTGGGCTTCTTGCAAGCACAAAACATCAGTGGCACTTTGATATCCTAAAACTGGGCTGTACTCAGATCCCCTGCTAAACAACACAACTTTTATTGGTTTAGCGGAAACCTGAGGGATTTCTGGGAAGCACCAAGAATGGGAGCTTTTAAGTTGGTTGCAAGCTTGGCAGCAAACTTCAACCCAAGACTTGGTCAAAAGCCCATAAGCTCGGTCGAGTGATAAAACCTTGGTTCACTTTGATTAGGTGTCCCATTTCAGAGGTTGAATACGCGACAGTTTTTGGGGCACATAGCCCCCGTGTTTCAGGAAGTCAGAGACAAGGGCTCCATTTGGTGAAAAACCCAAAAGGGCATAATATGGGTCGTTCCTGTTGTCAGGGTATTTCTTGTTTGTGGCTTTGAAAAAAACACCAACAGGGAAACCCTTGCGCCATGTTGGGGGATCCTTGGTTGACGTAAGGGGAGCAACACAAATAACTTTTAGCAGTTAAGTGGTTGGATTTCAACCACTAAATCACAATAAGCAAAAATGTAAAATGTGTCCCAACAACAACCATTAATCCAGCCTAAACAAGGACGAGCCGCTGGAAACCTTTTGTTCTAGTAGCGAACCTTCCTGGGTTTCAGACCTTTCGGGAACCAACATAAACGACTTAGCCTGCCCGGCGTGCCCCGTTTGGCCGGCGTTCAGGGCGCCGAACCCTTAAATTGAACCAAGCAAAAGGTTCGAAGCGGACGGGTGTGGCTTGCTGCTATAAGGCGAAATGGCTCATGGCCCCGAGAAAAAACATCCCACATTTGGCTTTCTTTATACGATCCCCAAGCAGTTTATGTCTAAAACCCGGACTCGGTCACTCCCTACCTGTCGAACCACGAGAAAAAACAAATACATGCCAACAACAGTTGGTTGGACACAAATCCCCACATAAATATCCAAGACCCCTTCAACATATCTTTTGAGCATACCCCAGACCCCAAATGAAAGCAATTGTCATCACGGGAGGCTTAGGGTATGCTCACAAGGTATGAACAGAACCAACATACTAAAAAAACAACAACAACAACAACAACAACACACATGGCAACACCAGTGAAGGTTTAGCTCTCCGAATCGAATACAAAAGCTGAGTCACAATCAAATCACATTATTAAAATGGTCTACCCATTAAGAAGGCGGATATCCGCACCTATTTCTGGCTGGGACTGCCCCTTACTAACCTTCATCTACCCGGGTTTTGAGGACGTGGCTCAACTGGCAAAAGTCCATGCACTCAGCAAATAGGAATCCATTTCTTAGAAGCGTCCATAAACTCAGGGAGCTTTTTTCCTGCAGTCTGCTTGAGGGGAAGGGTTCCCCCCAAAAAAGTTGGCAAGTTGCGGGCACTGGGGGAACAAGATGAACTCCAGAAAATAATCTGGGGCTTAGGGGTTCATGGGGCAGGGGCTCCCAGAAAATAACCCCTAGATGAACTAGATGAATCCATTTCTCTGGGGCTCTCTGGGTTGAAACTGTCCATAAACCCAGGGAGCCTCCGCATGCATGTCTCGCAGGCGCGTCCGCGATTTTTTTTTCTTTGGGCGCCCGGGCGAGGCGAGGCGGGCGCCATCCGGCGCGAAGCCCAGGCCGGCCACTGGCCCTGTGTGGCCCTCGAGCGCTTCAACCAAATCACTGGGATGCGTCCACGTTTGTGGAGGTGGTACCGGTACTGAGCTTCAGAGGTGTCAACTTTTGGTGTCAACTTTTGTGGAGTTGGTTCCTTTTTTGGTTCTAAAGGGAAGCCACAACTTCAACCTTGGTCAAACGCCCATCAATTCGGTCGAATGATACTAGGTCCTGCAGTAGTTTGAGGTTGCAATAAGGGTACCAACTTTTCTTTCAGGAGGTCTATTTTAGTAGGGGAACCCTCCCCCACAAAAAGGGTGAGAAAGGGCACTACTGGGGGTCCTAGTGGGAGTCGGATCGTGTCAATTTCGCTGTGGGTCAAACCCTGTACCACTGGTGAACATCAAAATAGGTGGTACATGGTTGTTCATCTGCCCGAAAATGGAGGCATAGGTTATGACCTTGGCTAAGTTGCTTGCTATGATTGTTGCCGCTGAGCTGATACTTTTGGCCTTCTGACTGCGCTGTGAGTCAAAGGTGTCTCCGATGCTGAACTCGAAATAGAGGTGTGCTGAACAAGAATTGAAACCCACAAACTCGACAACTCCGGCGGTGTAGGGGATCCACTCTCAAACAAAGACAGGGAGTCATGCGCCCAACTGAGCACTTGGACATGCGCCAGAGTTTCAATCTTGTGGCATCCTGTTGTCACTTGGCCATGCACTCAAGTAAGTTCGGGGACCGTGTGACAATGCAGCCGCTATACTTTGGGTTCCTTTTTTGGTTCTAAAGGGAAGCCACCCGAAATGAGGGTCCACAAACAATTGGGATTCAGAGGTGGGTCTCGATTTCTGGGAGTTGGTTGGTACCCTCCCACCTTTTCACATGGACCTGACGTTCGCAGGGTCCTGGTTTGGCCCATTGTCCATTTGAAGGGACCCCCTGTCTTCCATACTAATTGGTGGGAGGGTACACCTTTTCAGTGGTTCCCAAGGGAAACCACAATTTGTTTTGGCTCATTGGTGGGTACGGGTCCCTTTTGTGTGTTGTGGTTTTAGACGGGACCACCGACCATGTTAGGAACAAAATTGGGGTCCGAACCGCCCAAAAACAATCGACGCCCCCGGCCCCTTCTTTGGCGGCCTTAAAGAGAACCATCCAATTCGGGGGGGTCCGCAACCACCAAAAAAATGAAGGTGTCCCCGTGTTGGGCGGAATCATTGGGACACCACGGGAACGCATTTTGTTGAGCCCTTTTCAGGTCCGAATCCGAAAAAAAAATGGACCCCGATAAGTGAGGCGAGGGTTCCTGAAGACAGGGCTCAGAGACTTGCAAGGGGAACCATCGCCTTGTGACTCGTGGCTAGTGAAACACCGAGCTTTTGCAGCTGACCTGTTGGGCTGTTGGGTTGTTGGGCTGTTGGGGCTGTGCGGCTGTTGGGTTGTTTGGCTGTTAGGCTGATGGGATGTGTGATATCAACGTGGTGAATTCCCATCTCCATGACTGAATTACTTTGGAACGCCTTGGTATTCCAAGACATTGAGCTTTGGTTTTACCAACGTGCTTACAAAGCTTTTACGTGAGCTCACTTCTTGAGTGGACGGGCCAAGTGAGTAGCCTAACGGATTAGTTGTCGCTAAAATGGTCCAGACCCACAACAATGCTCCAGTCCGAAACGGACCTCAGGAAGTGAGTAGGCCTTCCTATAACCCCAAAGGGTCCAAGTACCTTTTTGAGGATGGCTTTTGGGGGGTAAAAAGGGGTCGGGCTAAGTACCTCCTTACAAAATACCAAGGGACCCTCTGGGAAAATGTGGTTTCCCCTTGAGAACCACCGAAAAGGTGGTTAACTCCCAGCAATTGACCTGCAAAAAACAGGCAGCCCCAGGTCGAGCCGAGAAGAAGCTCACGCGCCTCGAAGACGCGCCACTTGGTGGCGGTGCGCAGGTCGTAGACGAGGATCACACCCTCGCCGGTGCCCACGGCAAACCTCGGGAGGCGTGGAGAGCTACGAAGCGGCTGACTTGGGTGTGGGCTCAAAACTAAAGAGCTAGGGCCACGGGCTACGCGGGTTTTAGTCTTTGGTTCCACCTCCCAAGGTTTGTCAAGGTGCTATTTTGGGACATCTGTTTGAGCCACAGCCACTTCTGATGCCCTGCGAACATGTTCAACGTTGAGTGGGTGAAATGAAACCTAGCGCCTCCTGTAGTTTGAGGTTAGAAGAAGGGTACCAACTTCTTTTTCTGTAGTCTATTTTAGTATGGGAACCCTCCCGCAAAAGAGGAGAGAGAAGGGCACTACTCAGGGACCTAGAAACCCAACCCAAAAACCCGAACATGCTAAAAAAAACCAAAGGTAACGGCCTGGGCCAAGATAAGTGGTTGCTGGACATAAATCCCCCAAATCATGGCCACCAAAGCGTACCCCCCAGAACCAGGTAAAGAATCAAGAAGGCGGCTGCAACTATTTCTGGCTGGGACTGCCCCCTACCCGGGTTTTGATTGTGGCTCACATGAGTCCGTTTTGTTTTTTTCTTTTCGGGGAACCCCCTTGCGCTTGGGGGTGCTTGGGGTTTCCCACAGGAACATCACCGATGCCATGCGGCCCACCTAGGCCCTTGCTTCGATCCGTCTAAAGGACCGAGCAGGTGAAGCTTTTGGGACGTGCGTCCCAAAAGGTTCGTTGGGTTGCGCAGGCTGTGAAGAAGAACAAAGACCAGAAAACCAAAGGGCTCAATTTGAAATGTTTGCTCTCTTCCCAGAGGGTCCCTTGGCACCTCCTGAGGATGCCTGGGAAAAAGGGGGGGGCAAAAAGGGGTCGGGCTAAGTACCTTGGTAGGTTTGGGACCTGGCCTAAATATATTGGGTATGGGTCAAAATGGGTACCCCAAATGCAACCCTAGATGGAGACAAGGACTAAAACCTGCGGTCCAATTCCTGGTTTAAAACAAAATGACCCGGACCCATAGGGCAAACATGGAAAACCCAACGGCTAAAGTTCCAAGGGTTTCTTTGAGCAAGTGAGGAAGTGAGGAAGACTGGAAGGGAAACACGAAAACTCTCGGGGAAAAAAACAAAAACAAACAGAATGTCCAATTGGCACTCGCAACTGCCTGGAGTCTCCATGACAGTGTTAACAATGAGGGTGGCACGCCCTGCCAACATGATGGGTACATTGCAACCCATGTTTTGTTTGCTAGAAGGAGACTTCAGGTGGAACCAACTGGACCACCCAAGAAGTCCAAGTTGGTGTGTATATTGTTGAGGCTACAGTATTCTCTTGTAAAGCCACCCCAGGGTTCCTTGTAGACCTTGAACGTCACCTCCCAAAAGGACACTCACTCATGGGGATGAAAGCGAAAGGGTGATGTTGAAAACAAAGTCACGGGACACTTTTGGGACTCCCTGCAACCAACCAGCGGGTGCCGTATGACCAAACCGCCCCCAGCCACCAGCCTCCGCTCCGTACCGGCCAAGCGGCTTCTGGCTCTCTTGGTGGAAGTCCTGAGCTGGAACGTTCTTTGATTGAACTGGGCTGTCCGTTTTCGGATCTTCCACTAAAAGTGACTCACTTTTAGTGGCTTCAATGGAAATCTCACCACCCTAAAACCCAAACCCTAAACCCTAAACCCTAACCCTAAACGCCAAAAAGCTCTAAAAGCTCTAAAAACCAAGTTGAACCGACTGCCCTTCGCCTTCGCCACGTGAAATCTCACTGGGAAGCCAAAAGCAACATGTACGAGGCGGCTTTAAGCTGGCACAATCTGGACATGAACGGATGGCTCGTGTTTTTTAGGTTCGGGGATCCCACCCCAAATGGCGGTTTGCAGTGTTCCTGTTGGTTGTCCTGGAAAAACACACGAAAAAGGGGACCCTCAAAAAAAAATAATAAAAAAAAGTATTCCGTCATTTGAAGTTATCTGTGATTGACGGCGGAATCCAACAAGCTCAGGTTGCAGCCGCAGCACATGTGTTCATGCAACACATCTTCGGGTGTTTGATCAAGAGTCCGGCTCATGTCTTGCACAAAGCCAAACAAACTCGGTTGCTTTCTGCTCCCCTGCTGAAAAGTTTAACTTTTAGTGGTTTAATGGAAAACCCATTAGTTGGCAAAAAGTTAAAGTCCTAACATCCAAGCAAAATGCACCAAAGCAAAGCTGGGAACTTATTCAGCATCGCTTCCCCAAAACGATCTAAACAAACAGGAACAGGCAAAGAAATCTCTTTTGGGGCGGCTTTTTGGGTGTCCAAACGAAGTCCTGGCATTTCAGTTTGGAAAGTGGCTGGAAGTAGGACTTTCATTTTTCGTTGCGCCGTCTACCTCTTGCCGGAGTCCCTGAAGCAGTGGGGACCTGACGTCTGACCTTTGCCATAAAGACCATGACGGGACGCGGATATGGGAACGGAGAGTGGCTTTCCGGTTTCTTCACTCCGGAACCGGAACCCAGGATTTTGCTCGCCAAGAATTTGCTCGCCAAGATTTTGCTCCGGAACCCATTTCGATAAAACCAACGGTTTCTGACTCGCCAAAATCAGGATTCCGGGAGTTTGGTCTGTTCCTTCACACAAAAAAGACCGAGTTCCCGCACCTTCCCGAGATTTTCCATCGGCTGCGGCAAGGTGTGGCACCGTGGTATTCGTTTCCCTGGTAAAACACCAGGGTTGATGTAAACCTTTCGCTACACATTTTTTCTTGGTAATTTGTTTCCTCGTTATTTTCCTGGTAATTCGTTTTTTTCCCCCCTGGTGACCCACTTGAGTTGGCCCCTGGGGGGCTTCCCAACTTGGAGCTTCACCGGCGGCCATTTCGAAAGGAGATGCACCCGGAAATCCGCTGGTGCCCCGAACTGAAGCCAGGTCCTGTAGTTTGAGGTTGGAAGAAGGACACCCGAGGTTGTTGTTGTTTTGTCCCCCGTTTTTCCCCCCCCCCCCCCGTTTTTTTGTTTTTTTTTCAGGTTTTTTGTTGTTTGTGTTTTTTTCCCGCCGCCTAATTTCGTAGGGGAACCCTCCAGTCGAAAAGGGTAAACGGGCACTACTGGGGGACCTAGGAAACGCTGCCACGGGCGAAATGAGGAATTGTCGTCCTCCTAAATGCGTGTGCTTGAGATTAAGAACTGCCAAAACCTCTGTCCAAGCAAGCTCCATGTGAATCAGCGTTTGGTCGTCATTCCAAAGCCTCCCCCTACTCCAAATACATTCGTTCAGAGTAGCTATCGGATCAACCCTTTACTAAAAAAATGAGGCATTTGCCGTGGAAAACCGGGTCTTTCAAGAAATACCAATTGGAAGCAAACGGGTATTTGGAGTAGGGGAATGTACGGCGGGAATGCTTCGTGGCACATGGCAAAAAACCCGACGCTGTGGGTCAAGCCCAAGCAACAAAACGTCGTGCTAGTTGGTTTGGAGCCCACGGAGCTCTTTGGAAGTCAGAGACAGCACCATTCCAAGTGTCCGCTTGAGGGCTGTTGGACCGGATTCTTTTCCGGAATCATTTCCGAATTGCCTGGAAGTGGCCGCATTGTTCTACCAGTATCAAAGTCACCCCCTAAGTGGCGGGTTAAAGCGAAACCACCAACCAGTTGCTGACCTTGACAACCCCCAGAAATGATTTAAACAAAACACATGATAACCTCCAGACGCTTTTGTTTTTTGTTTGACCCGAGAAAACGTGGAGCCCCAAAAAACCACAAAAAGAGTCCCCGCAAGAGGTCCCCTTTGGGAGGGCCGACACCCAACCCGGCAGTTGAAGGTGATGGCCTCCATTCCCATTCGCGCGGCTTAGGGAAACCGAAACCGAAACGAAACCTGCAGCATAGCATGGAACCCTTTTTCAAAGGGGATCGAACCAGTTTAGGGCTTTCGGTGTCCCTTGTAAAACAACTCAAAAGAAGTTGGTGGTTTCCGACTCCCCTAGCAAAAGGATAGAAAAGACAGATCTATAGATGGTTGTTGCCAGACCTGAACAGCTCCAGAAAACGAGAAATCCCGAAAAAAATCAATCCCCTCCTCTGAAACTCCCGTCTTTTCCCGGCCGAAAACTCGACCCAGCCCCCCCGCCCAAGCGAGCGGCCACCATGGGGAAGGTCTGCACAAGCTCGTGCAGGGCGCTGGTCACCGCCAGCAAACTCGGAGCCGCGGATCCACCCCCGCGCAGAGAGAGGGGTGTTGGAGCTAAGCGGGCTTCCTCGCCAAGTCCCATTGAAAGAATGGCCAGGACACACCCTACCCTAGCGTTTTCTTTCGCCAATTCCCATTGAAAGGATGGCAGGACCCAACTTGGATGATGTAAATCATGGTCGCTATATTCACCCCCATTTTATTATTTTTTTTACGGTGGATTGAACCCCACAAATTATATACCACATGAAACCAGATATAATGAGTACGTACTGCCCGAGCCTGTACAGGTGGTGTATCTCCGCATCCACACCTCCACAGTCAAAATCACTTGTCAATCTTCCCAAAGAGCAACATATGCAAGTCTGTCACCAATCGAATGACCCTCACATTTGCCAGCTGCTGGCCAAGAGATCCGTGCTGCTTTCCCCCATGTCAAACCATGTTGTCTGAGGCAATGGCTGGAGGTAACGATCGTTGTGGGGAATCGGAGAATGCGTTGGAATTTACAAAACTAGGTCCTCCAGTAGTTTGAGGTTAGAATAAGGGTACCCGATGTTTTTCTGTAGTAGATTTTAGGGACCCAAGAAGTTGGAAAAAAGGGCACTACTGGGGGACCTAGCAAATCTGAGGCGGTCTGAATCCACACCAAAGGGGCCAACCAGGGTCTACGGGTTGATTCCAAGCATTCTTTTCAACCATCGTTCTTTTCAACAAAGCAGTTGTTTCGACCAGATGTTTGCCACTATTCGACTTATTTTCAGACGACACAAGGACAACTAGGTCCTCCAGTGGAGAGGTTAGAATAAGTTGGTACCCACTTTTTTCTGTCTATTTTAGTTGGGGAACCGAATCTCCCAACCAAGAACGTGGGCAAAAGAAAAGGCACCTGGCTGGGGTCGTTTCTTTTCGGGTTCCTCGGGTTGGCGTCGGGCGTCGATTCGGCGCCGCCAAACGCCGTCGATCAGTCTCGGCCTGTGGCGCCGCAGCGTGGGATCCGAGGGGTCGAGGCACCGCAGCAGCGCTTCAGCGCAGCCCGGCAGCAGGGGCCGCACCTGCCGCTGGGGTGGATGGGGATGGGGGGATGGGGGGGATGGGGGATGGGGGATGGGGGGGGGATCGAGTTCTGGGGCCTCATTCATTTTGCCGGCCTTTTCGACTCCACATCTTTTTTCTTCTAAGGGTACCTCGGTTTTTGGTGCTTTTTTTTAAGGGTACCGTACCCGGTTTTTGCAGGGTACAGCTACCTCTTGATTTGGTGGTTTCCAATGGACGGACCAAAACCTCTGGACCTGGGAGCTGTGCGTCACGAGCTCGTTTGGGCTGGCGCGCTGTCGCGCGCGTCCGGGCGAGCATACCCAGAGGTTGCTTTTTTTTGGTGCCTAAGGAGGTACTTATAAGACCCCTTTGTACCCCCCAAAGGCCATCCTCAGGTACTTGGGCCCTCTGGCAGAAGCTTCGTTCACGTCCTCAGCTGTTCAGTGTCCCTGGGGAAAAAAGGGAACCCTTTTTTGGGAAGACCATTTTTAGTGGGGCAGCCACCAACAAAAGAGGGGAACAAGGGTGCCACTGAACAACTGAGTGTCTCAAAATCAGTGAATGGGGGGCCTCCTTGAAGGCTCCTAGTGCCATGTTACAGGGGATTTTTGTTCGCCCGCTACGCGACGCACAAAAGGGAATCCTTGGTCTCCCCGCAACTCGTTTTCGTATTTTTTTGTTTGGCCCTGCGACGAGACCCCTTCGAAGACTCCTTCGAAGCGGCCTTCTCGGGCGCACGCTGGACGAAGAGCTGCAGCACCAGCAAGGCGGAGGACCTCGATGAAGACAACCCACTGAAGAGGATAGATGTTTGACCATGGCTGGCTGGCTGGCTGGTTGGCTGGCTGGGTGGGTGGCTGGCTGGCTGGCTGGCTGGCTGGCTGGCTGGCTGGCTGGCTGGCTGGCTGGCTGGCTGGCTGGTTAGTTGGTTGGTTGGTTGGTTGGTTGGACAGCCGGTGGACGTAGAACCATGAGTTGAAGATCCAAGAAACACAAAACACTGTTTCTCATAGATATTTCATGGAATCCCATCAAAGGGGGGTAGGTACAGGGGGGCGGTTGAGAGCCCGTTTCGGGTTCTTAGGCTTCCCTAGAGAGTTGTAGGGAACCCATTGAACAAGTATTTTTCGGTCGGGAAATGATCCTGACCATTGCAATGTCAACTTTCACCCGACCAGCTTAAGCTGCCTCTCAGAGCATTTTTGCCCCAAACTGACGCATCCAACCGGAAGTTTCTCGAAGGGGATGGTGAAAGCTAGGCTGGAATTAGGACCCCAGCAAAAACATATGTATATATATATATATATATATTTGCCTGGTTAGTGGAAAACAAAGGAACCCCAAAAAGGGGAGCTAATTCTGGGGAAGAAAGGGGGAGGGTTTGATTCACCGCTTGTCCTGAACACTTGAAAGCCGGAACTCGGGGCAGGCGCGCGTACGCGGGGCTGATGTCCACGCGAATGGCCGCCTGAAGACGGCGAAGTCGACCGACCACGAACCGAGGCCGCGGGAATCTACTCAAACGTGACACCCTCCCAAGACAAACGTGGAATCATTGCATTCTGGGAGGATGTAATCCGCAAATCAGATTTAAGGGATCTTCAGTGCAGGACCTTCGTGCCTGAACTTGCTTTTACACCCCACGAAAGGTCAAATGATGTGCAGGGGCATGCCACCTCACCACAATGCCCTACCCTAGGCCCTTTCAAGAGCATGATAGTGAAGGGTTTCGGGTCAAGGTCGTCCACTTTCATGTTGGTAAATGCCGCTCCACCAAATGGAACGTCACTTTGAGTTGGCCTGCGGTTCTCAAATCCTTGTCCTCTGAGTGCCCTGGTCGTTGTGACGGGACAAAGTGATTTGGCCCAAAAGGTGATGTTCAAAACTACCAAACGTGAGAAAGCCTGCGCCATCAGCAAGGAGGATGATGATACTACCACATTTTTGAAGCCATGTCACCGGGGCTGAATCCTCCCACATGATTGCTCAGTAGGTCCTCCAGTAGAGAGGGTAGAATAAGGGTACCAACTTGTTTCTGTAGTCTATTTTAGTAGGGGAACCCTCCCCCAAAAAAGGGGTAAGGCGGTTTGGGATTTGACCGGCTTTTTGTAGAGGGTAAACGGGAAACCACTCCTTAACCACCAAACCACCAATCCAAACCACGAATTTGAGGGAAGCTGAATTACTGTCATGTGCCTGTCCCGTAGCCAAGTCCCTGACTGCATATTATATGGAGAATGTAGTTGAACAAGGGTTTGCCTCAAAATCGAGTTGGATCCCCCAAAATGCCTGACTTCAAAAGAGGTTCCCCCCCCCCTTTGAGGTTGTCCCGAGTTTAGAAAAAGACACACAGTGAGTCCCCCATGTCCCAAAGCCAGATGGACCATCTGGAACTGTTGACCGAACCCATGCCAAAACTCACGTTGAAACTTACAATTTCACCTAGGTTCTCCAGTAGAGAGGTTAGAATAAGGCCCTTTTTCTGTAGTCTATTTTGGTAGGGGAACCTAGTCTCCCCCAAAAAAGTAAGGGGAGAGAAGGGCACCTAGCTGGCGGACCTAGTCACTTGTCCCCTTCAAAAGTTAAGCAAGATTCCCTTGAAACTGCCACTTTTGAAAGGGCTGTGGCACTCTGTGCCAACAGGTTTCTTCTGGGCTCGAGAAACCAGTCTCGTCCCTACGGCGCTTTCCGGGGCCTCAGCAACCCAGAAACAAACCAACAACCAAAAAGGACCGGGCGAGAAAACCAAAAACAAAAAAACTGAAAAAAGAAGAAGAACAAACCACGACGTGGGCCACGGGACTGCGAGGAGTGCATGCGCCTCTGGTGCGCCCCGTCTGCGAGGCTTGACCCGAGCGAAAGGCGAGAATTTCTGCCGTCTGACGCGCCGCGCCGCCACGACGCCACGACGCCACGACGGCACGGCATCGCGCTTGCCTGTGATTCATCGGGCTGCAGTGGTATCCGCTTTTCTGCAGCGGACAGAGTGGAGGTTCCCAAAAGGGAAAGAAATGGAGGAAACCCGGAAATTGCGCCGTAAAACAAATGCGGTTTTCACTTTCTGGGTTGAAGCACATTAAAATGACCTGAAAAAGATATGGGCGAGTCTTTATTTAAGGGTACCCTTTGTGGGGTTGGTTTACAAGGAAACAAGAAGCAACCATTTTTTGGAGGGTCCCCCTATTTTAAGACATACCCATGTTCACTGATTGGTGAAGGATAAATCTTGCTGGTTTTCGCTGACCCCCAGCCGGAGAAAACAAGGTGACTTACGATCGTCTGTCAATGGCAGGTGCTTGGAAACCTCCCATTGTTTAGCTCTCCGTGCCGTCCTCTGCTCCCCCTTTCTCAAAGTTGGATCAAAACATGAGGTGACCACCCAAAAAACACGGCTGCACGAAAGCGAAAAGCGGCACTGCTCGTGTTTAGCGTTAGAACTGCCAGTGCTGGAGGGGAGGGTTGGAATCCCCATTTCCAACCAATGCCTGTTGATTCTCGGAATCCAATCACCCTCAGAATCGTCATTCCAAAAGGTGGTTTAAATGGCACACCCCATCCAAATATGTTTTTGATAACCACCAAAAGCCGCTGAGCCTTCATTTTGCCCCCAACTCCCCGAAAGAAACATGTAAATCTGGACCATATTCGCTGAACCATGTCTCAAGAAGATCTCTTTTCAGTTGGCTTCAAGGGAAACAAAGGCTTCAAGGGAAACAAAGAACAAAGGGACCACTGCCGGTCTTGCCCCCCTCGTTGCCTTGCTCATGACCTGCAGCAGGGTGCTGGGGTCTGCATTCCCAACCTCCGGCGAAAAGTGATGCGCAGGATATAAAATATAAAATAAAACGAGGAACCCCTTGGTCGAATGGATAAAGCAACAACGAAAACCAATGGAGGTGATGATGAAAGGGAAATAAAAACCCGATTAGTGTCAAGAGCAAATAAAAAGGAATAGATGGTTGTAACCATGTTGGGGTGTCCCTACTTTTAGACCCCAATACGACAAGAGTAGAGACCCACGTGCCTACCTATCTCGAAAGCAACATTGAAGCATGGCCTTCTGTGCTGATCCACTCCCTGTACATTGGTGACCTTTTGGAAAAGTAGATGGCCCTGGAAAATGGGGCATCAAATCCATCTAAGCCAGTGGAACCCATCTATTTCTATCCAAACTAACCAGTCAAAAGGGCACCTACTGCGGATGGACGAGATCCGCTCGCGCCACTTTGAAACCATGGATTACCATTGTTTGTTGGTACTTACAGGAGAATCGTCAGTTTCTGAACAGTGGTGCGAAATGGATTTGGCAACCATCCACGCCCCAGTAGGAAGCTCCTGCAGGCGGTAGTGATACTCTCACTTTTGGAGGTCCGGTCAACTCGCAGCCGTGAAGGAGCATCAGCTGCTACGGCTGAATGAAACCCTTATCATGTCAAATGAGTGTCTAGTTTTCAGGGTACCCCTAAAAAAAGAGACGCCCACATGTCGCAAGGATTCTGTGGATGAAACACAACTGCGGGTCGCTGCCCTTTTGCCAGGCCGGGTTCCTGACAATATAGCCTTGAACAAGCATCAGCCCACCAAGGAAACTCACTTTTTCTTGGCAACCGAAAGGTGGTGCTTGATTCGATCAGGACAAGGCTGCCCGGTGCAGTGCCCTTTAAATTCGGTCAATATAGTCATGACTCATGACGATACCATGCTCCAAAAATGGGCGCACTTGTTCGTGCCCGATTGAACTGGTGGTCAAAACCAGGAACCGGCCAAGCTGGTTTCACGTCCGTTGCCTGAAGCCAAGAATTCCGAGATTTGACACGCGGAGCTTGGGGAGGTCCTGGGAATCGCCAAGTAAACAGCATGACACGGTGGCGGGAAGCTGGACCGCGCCTTGCCATTTTGGGGAGAGAATCGATTCCCTCGGATCGGCCTGTTTCCAGCGGAGCCAGAAAAGCTGTCGAGAAACCTGTGGTTTACCACCAAAATGGCAACCAAACCCACAGAGTGACTCACTCTCCAGTCCGAAACGTGAACTCAGGAAATCAGTTGCCGAGAAGACACAACTCCATCGCTTTCTGATCCCCTGCCAAAAGTTGTATTTTTAGTGGTTTACTGGAAAACCCAGTAGTTGGCAAAAAGTTAAGGTCCTAACATCCAAGCAAAATGCACCTCTGACAAATTGGGGTGAGAATAGATGTCCTTTGGGTTCACCGGGCAGAAGCCCATAGCGTCCAGCCCAACTTTTCGGGGCTCGCCTGCATCAGCAACGCTGAGGCTGCGCCAGCCATGTGAGGCTCCTTGGTCCAGCCAGCATTCTGGTGACTTGCATCACATTGCGTCACATTGCGTCACATTGCGAAGCTAAGGCGATTTGTGTCATAATCAAATCCGGTATTAAAATGGTCTACCCAGAACCATGATTCAAGAATTAAGAAGGCGGATATCCGCACCTATTTCTGGCTGGGACTGCCCCTTACTAACCTTTATCTACCCGGGTTTTGATTGTTGGTACCTCCTTAAGCAAAACACCACACACACACACACAAAAACAAAAACATGGGGGCAAGTTAATGAAAACGGGTTTTGATTGTGGCTCATTTGAAGATGCATGTTTCTTTCATCAAAGGGTATTCTGCACCTCTTCCCAGGTCCCATGACGCGGACAGATGAAGTGGGACACCGGTGCGACACCACCTTCTCCTCATGGGTCTGCTGGCTTTACCCCAGGTGAGCCCGCTACAAGACGTAGATATGCAAGGGAACAGTTGACCCAATGCCTGCATGATCCATGGGCCTCAACCCAATAAGCACTGCAGCAAACATGGGGTGTTCCATTCATCGGTTGAATCAGTGCGCTTGCAGAAGAGCGCAGCAAGACCGTGAACCGATGTCACGGATCCGTCTCGCCGCTCCTTCTCTCACCCATAACATGAGTTGTGCGCCATCTAAAGAAATCTGACAATTCAGCGTCCTTCAAACACAAGGATTCTAGCCTGCGCTTCGATCATAGGCGACCTTGTTGGAAAATAGATGGCCCTGATACATGGAATCAAAACAATCAATCTAAACCAGGGGAACCCATCTACTTCTGACCAAGCTCACCTCAAAAAGGACATGTCATACGCGTTATACACGACCTCCCCAGGTCCACGAGCTCCCAAGCAATCCGGGGACTGGCCCAAACAAGTCACCAAACTGCACGAGTTCGCCGCTCTCTTTTGGCCCAAACCGCGACAAAATTCCAGGAACCCGGAAAGTACGTCGCATCCTTCTGAAGGTGTTTTCAATGTTTTCTCCTGTTTTCTCCGGAGGGATTATAGGTACCCATAGCAAAAGGGCCACACGAAGCATTTGGTGACTTCAGGCCCATCGCAGCCATCTCCCGACCGCCACCGCTACCGCGACCAGTGCTCCTGGTACAGCGCCAGCGCCTGCAACGCCAGGCGCTCCAGGGCTTCAGCCTGCGCTTTCCGACTTGGTTTCGTTTCGCGGGAGTTGGACCGAAGGGCATTTTTTCGGTCTTCGGTCTTGTGGGTCTCCCTTCAAAAACCAAAAAATGTTGGTCGATCTAAATCAAAGGTTTCCTTTTCGTACCCAATTGGACAAAACGTTTCCCTTCAAAAACTCCAAAGCCTCCAACTTGCTTGGTGTCCGCTTAAGGTGTCCCTTCCTTTTCTGGGCGGTCCGTTTTCTGCTCCCCTTTTTCGCTCAAAGTTGAACACTTGCGGGTTAAATTCGGATTCCCCCAACCACGCCGACGAGAAACAACTAAAAACCAAAGGAACCGGATGGCCGGGAACCTGGCAATACCGTTGTTGCGAAGACCAAATCTCGCACCGTTCAGAAAGCCCTGGAATGATTCGATTCCCCTGTTACCAACAAGCAATGGCTTCCCATGGTTGAAATCCGTTCGCACCAATAAGAAACCATGGTTGACGCCATGGTCAGTTGGTATTTACAGGGGAATCATATCATTCCAGGGTTTCTTGGGTGGTGCAGGATTTCGTTCATCCACAGTATGTCAAACAGGAGAACCGTTTGGATTGCTCGGGACTTGAAACTTCCTCCGTATGAAAACCAAGGGAAGGTACCCTCATTTGAAGACCTCCAATCCGAACCACCAGCGAGTCGCAATCAAGCCTGGTTTGAGGGAAGACTCAAAATGCAAAGAATCAAATGGCAAATTTCCACACCTATTTCTGGCTGGGCCTGCCCCTAACCTTTCCTTACCCAGGTTTTGAGAATGGCTCACTGACGCCTCCCCGCACAAAAGGCCCTGGGTCAAATCCGAGCTGAGGATTGGTTCTGCTAAGACGCTTCAGGCTTTACTATAAATTCGACCCCATGAAAGTAGGTCTAAAATGGCCAAGGTATTTTGGTGCTCAGATTCATCCTGAACCGTGCTAAGAAATAACAAGCCCCTTTCGATGTGGAAATCAGTTCATTTTGCGGGGGTCGTCCCAGAAAAGCCCGCAAGCCCTAAAAGAGGCTAATTATAGATACTGCCAGTAGAGGTCAAAAAATACCAGTGTGACCTGGGGATTTTGAGTCGAGGTAAATGAGCCCCTGGCACCTCAGAAGCTCTCTGTTGCGAAGATTCAAAGCTCTCCGCGAACTTCCACCAAGATGCCTCTCATTTTTTCTCGTCACTTCGCTTCACTTCACCTGACTTCACTTGACTTCACTTGACTTCACTGGACTCCACTCCACGCCAGTCTCAACGCCGTGATATCTTTTCACAAATCAAATGAACATCAGCCATACGCCTGCCCTTTCGACGTCCTAAATGGACTGAGGTTGGTGGACGCCTGACATGGGTCGAACATCCAAGGTTCGGAAAACATCACGGGTCGCTGGGTTTACATGGCTGTGGGTACCCAGAATGGAACCCCGGTAAATGGAATGGACTAAAACCTGCGGTCCAATTCCTGGTGGTTTCATTTTGACCCAGACCCATTTGTCGGATGTTCGTTCGACGGGTGCTCCACAGGCGGTCGTCCACCCAAACGCCCCCCAGGCGCCGGAAACGCCGCGCCTGGCTCGCGGCAGGGCCTGAGCCAATCTCTCAGCACGTTGGGTGATACTCCCACTTGTTTTGTTTATGGTTGGTACATTTATTTATTTCTTTTTTTTGGGGGGGGTCCGTTTTTTTTCCCCTCGCTTTTATTTGCCTTTTTTTTTTTGGGGGGGGGGGCGTTCCCATTATGACTCACTTTTCCAGTTGGACACAGCCAAGTCTTGTTTGGTGCGTCCACCTTTTCTGACACGCACACGCCGGGAAATGTTGTCAACATGATATGGGTTTAAATGTTTTGCATGACACGTATGACATGTTTGACAATGTTCATAATGACAAAAATGATGAGAATGACAATGATGTCAATGACAAGCATGAAAATGACTGGATTCCCCCTCAAAGGGGTGCTATTCACAATTAGTATAGTTCTCTAGATTACTCCGAAGTTTGCATTGAGGATCATGAAAATGTACAGCAGTACGAAACAGGTACTGAAAACTAGGTGTGTTTGTGTTTTTTCAAGGTACGCTTTTTGGTGGTAACAAAGAACCAAAAGGAACACCACCGTTTTTGTGGGTAACTTAAAAAAAGACGAGCCATCCATATGCATCATTTTTTTTGGAGTTGGTACACCTTTTTGTGGTAAAAAAAAAAGGAAAACCAAAAGGCACACCACCGTCTTGGGAGGTCCAAATCATGAAAACAAACACCCCCGTTGAAAGGCCATTATGGCGTAAGTGGGTCGAGTATCCAAGAGCCCATTTGTTGACGCCGGTGGGTCTCCGGTCTGCCACTGCCTCAAAAGCATTCCAGAGGCTGTGGTGCTAATGCCCAAGGACAACCCAAAGCGGGGAGGTCGAGGCCGAAATTTGCCATCAAGTTAGTGGTCGAAGGTACTGCAACTGAGGACGTGTCCTCAGTTCACCCAATGTGACAACGGTTTGCTTGGGTTTGCATCTGCCACCCTTTTCACAACCAATAAGCCCTAAGCCACCAATTCAAGCCAAGGATTGCCCAAAGACTGACGCAGAAATCACGCTTTGCTCAAACTGAGCAAGTGTCATAGTGTACAAAATTTATGTTAAGGGCTCTCAATGTCTTTTCTCACAGTTGCGGGCCTATTGTTTCCCAGTGGCCGAGTTTCCGCATACAAGCTGCTGGCAGAAAGGGGTAGCCAAGAAGCCGCCTGCGGAGTTCACGTAGTATGTAACACTTGCATGAGTGCAAAACCAGTTGAACCCATTGAACACGTTTGACTGTTAGCACGTCCCAAGAGAGAATCCTCCTCGTGAATCTTATGTTGGCAGTTTGAGAAGGTCAGTGCCAGCTTTGTTTCAATCGGTTCCTGTCACGCCTAGTTCTTTCCATCCTGCCCAGAGGCTCCAATTCGATGGATTTAGGGCCCTCAAGCAACCAGGTTCTGAGCGGGTCCCACCAACCAATTCCCGGGGTGTCTAATGGGTCAAAATGGTCTTCCATTGAAAGCCGAAGCCGATCGGAGCCTCTGGGTGACGCAATGGGCTGAAAGTCAGCTTGCTGTACTCGGTTCAGCTTGGTGGAATGCAATGCCCCTGGGTGACTTAGGGAAGTGAAGCCTGTAAGCCCTCGGCAACAGGGTTGTGGGACATGGAATCCACGAATCTGCGATACAACAAAAAGGGCCTAACCCCAAAGACGTGAAAAAAAAAGCATGTAAAGGGGTTGAGATTCCCGAAGGTATCACAGTGGGAATAAACTCCGAGTGATCAACCACAACCCTGCTCGGTAAAGAACGCAAGGTCAGCATGCACAACCAGATTCTAGTGACCAAGACCTGATTTCGGCAAAAATAGTGTTTTGCATAGGAAAATAACTCAAATCTGGTCGATGGAAACTGAAAAAGCACCAAACGGCAAAACGGCATGGCAAGCGGGCCTCCTTGACACCAAGCCCGACCTCAATCACCAGAAATGAGGCTGCAAGAACTTGCAAGTTCCTGCAAAGAGGCGACCACATCCTAATGATTGAAGTAGATGGCTTATTTGTTCCTGCAAGTAAAGGGAAGAATAAATCCAACATTCTGAGTTCGTGCCCACTTTCACACCAGGGTAACCAAGCAACTGACCAACACCATTCGCTCCCTCCGTGCCTCGCTTGCTCGGCAAGGCTGTCCTAGGGAACAAGACGGAACTCGCCACGAGGGGCACGGAACTCGCCATGCGCCGATCAAGGTATGCGAGGAACCATCGAATGAACATGCGACAAATTGCGAGGCTCCTCTCTCATGTGAAATGCTATCGCTACATGGCTTGCGCACGTATGCAACTTACATGGCTTTCCTCATTCAATCGACCCAGATAATTCAACGTTGATCAGGGAGGTGTTCCAGAATTCGCTCTTACATGGGACCTATTAATCAACCAGAGGTTCACTAATCCAGGGGTCCAAGTAACGCTGTCAACGAAACTTGTGCACTTCTCAGCGTCAAAACCTTCAGGGCGATGGCTGCATGAAGTTGATCGCTGTCGACTGCCCGACGAAAGAATTTCACAAAGGCCCCGACCAGAGCTGCTACTATTCTAGTAGAGAGGTTAGAATAAGGGTACCAACTGTGTTTTGTTTCTTTCTTTCTTTTTCTCCTTTTTGTTTTTCGTAGTCTATTTTGGAAGAACCCTCCCTTCCAACCAAAAAATGGGAGAGAGGGTTCCCCCCCTCCCCCGTCTATGATCTTTTTAGTGGGGGCAACCCTCCCTTCCCCAAAAAAGACCTAGCTGGGGGACCTGGTTATTGCTCGCCTTGCGGAATGCCCCCCCCCCTTTCAACCGCATTTTCCCCCACTTTTTTCAGCTGCAGTGAGCGGGTCCTCAAATGCTTCTGCCACAGCGAGAAGGTCAGCGTGAAGACCTCAGCGAGTCTTGAGGACTCAGCGAGTCTTTCGAGGACCGAAAGTGCATCATGTGTCTAGTCAACCCTCTTCAGCGTTTTCCGCAGGAATATGATTGCATATATTATATGTGGAAGAGGGCGTGGGTGGAGGCCAGATCAGCCTTCAATGTTCAACCCAACGTGCCCACCACACACAGACACATCTGTTCATTCTGACCAGCAGCAGTGTTCACAACATGAACTATTCTCCATCATGTGCCCTCTCTGCTTCCCGGACTACGGCAAAGGATAAATAGTGCTTGCATACAAGCCCTTGTGAATCCGGTCATCCGGGCATCAGGCTAGTCCCCAAATGGTTCAATGTTCATGAGAAACAGGTGTATATCGATTTAGCAAACTTCGCCCGTAGCATTGACTGTCCCAGAATGGTGTCAAAGCCAAGCATCCAGGAATCCTGATGAAGTCTGGTAACTGGTTACGGATCCCTGGTTTCCCGTGGCTCGCTTGCGGTTTTGTTCTCAGGACTCATACAAAAGGAGGCTGGACTCCATTACTGAGCCGCGAAATGGGACCGACCAGCCCGAAGTCCCTCTGATACCAACATGGGGCTTTATGCCCTCGAGCGCCAGCAGCCCGAACTCCCTCCCTCTGATACCAACATGGGCCATCTGCCCATGGGGCTTTACGACTTTTCAGGGGGGGTTCTTGGCCTCGCAGAAAGTGGCCGCCAGACACCAGGTGAACTTTTTCCGCCATGGGGCCCAAGTGTTACTCAACGTGGCCAGGGCTCAAAGAACTGGAACCCCCAACAAGGGAAGGCCCGAAATCAACCGATGGCACTTATAAACCATACTTGGAAGCAAGAATGGCTCACGAATGGCTCGCCCAAAATGGCACCTTGCTTTGGTTTTTGTTTTTTTTGCAATCCTGGGACCAAGACTAAAATTCCTGGCCACCGCAGCTGTCCAGCTGTTAGTTTTGAGCCATACCCATTTCCCTCCATGGCCTCGCAGGCCATAATCTGCACACTCCTGGCACACACCAATGAGCGACAGGAACGGGGTGGTAGCCGAAAGGGAAACATCCCTTTGGTCCTCCGGTAGAGAGGATAGAATAAGGGACCCGATTTATTTTGTGTAGTCTATTTTAGTAGGAAACCCTCCCAACCAAAAAAGGGTAGAGAAGGGCACTACTGGCAAACCTAGTTTACCCCCGGGGCAAGCAAGTTGGCCCTCTTTGTTTTGGTGGGAAAGAGAGAAGGTGCCGAGTTTTTGCTTCGTGACACCCCGTATTCGTCTGATTTCCATCAGAGGTCTTTCTTGATATTGACTTCGACGTAATCCGTAGGACCCCCCCCCAAACATTCCAAGTACCTTCTGAGGACGTACTCAGAAGGTGGAAATGGGTCAAAGTACATCCTCAGGATTGGAGCCGCTATAGTCAAAGGGATGCCCCTAATTGACATGAATCAAGTGCCCACTGATTTTCAGGAACCAGCCTTGGTTCGTATGATCTTCTGGATTAATCCGAAGTCATTCAAGCGGTCTTCCAAGTAGGACTAGTAGGGAGGGCAGCAGAACGAGCCCCGCAAAGCATCTGGGTGGGTTGTCCAAACAGAAAAAGGTCTCCAATCCTGATCCACAATCCGTGGGATGCCACAATAGAAACCACTACCATTCGGCATAAGGATTCAGGATTGATTTGTTCCATGTGTCAAAATACGCGGACCCAAACAATTGTGAATTCTTTCGTGGTCCTCTTGGTTTCCCCTTAAACCAAGCTCAAAAAGGTAACCTATAGAAACAAGCACACGCGCGCGCACACACAACCCACCAAGCATTTTGAACAACCCGGTCAGCTCCAGTAAAGCCTCCAGTTTTGTCTTGCCGCGGTCTCGTCACATCGCCCCGCACTTCAGTGTGGAGCATCACGAACCGCACACTCGCCCGACATATCACCACTTCAATGGAGATAGACACGCGCATGTCTCATGAACCTCCAAGGATAAGCCCCTCGAGTGAACTCGACAAGAAAAGTCTGAACTTATTGCTTGCCACTAAACTGGCCTCAAAAGCATTCAGGAACTCGGGGAGTACCATACTTACGTCCCACCCCCTTAGAGATCCAGCGACTGATGCCCAATGGCCCTCAAGAGGTGCCTTTGACGAAGCAAAGGCACAGTGATCTGCAAACAGAAAACCGTTGACAAACCAAGAGGGGGTGTTTCACGGCAAGAGGAGCAAAAGGGGCGGGGAAAAACCATCACAAGCCCTGCAAAACCAGGGGATATGCTTACAGGTCATTGGCTCGCGGACTGGTCCCAGCCTGCAACTGCTGGGACCCATCGAAGATCGAAACTGGGGCCAGGGTGAAGCCCTTGTAGCTAACACCGAAGCACCCTTCAGGGGGGCTCCTTGACGGGATCCCGCGGGAAGAACACTTGGTCCCAGGAAAACTGAAGGCAACCAAAGGAAACCAAAGCAACACCAAAATATTCTAGGGGACGCTGCCCCATTCTTTCCAGGGATCCTTCTTTCCGGAAAACCATCGGAATCCCAGGAGAAACAGCTGTTTATTGAAAAGAACCATGGTTGAAAAGAATGGAAAAGGAATCAACCCCTAGAATTCTTGGGGGATTCTTGTTTGGATGGAGCCACCCTGATTCTGCATTGCAAGCCGGACGCATTGTGTTGTGTAGCGTCGCCTAGTGCCAAGTCCACGGCCCAATGCTCGACTGGCTTCTGCAAAGGGAACCTCAAGTGCAAACGGCAACACAAGCAATGGCCCCATGGTCGACTGGTGTCAAGGAACCCCCTTCGGATCTTAACACAAAGAGGGTCCTCCAGATTTGAGACGTTAGAATAGGGGTACCTTTTTGTTTTTTTCTGTAGTCTGTGTTAGGGGAACCCTCCCCCAAAACAGGGGAGAGAAGGGCACTACTGGGGGACCTAGACATTTTCCGGGTGTCATGCTCGTCTTTGCCGTAAAGCCAGGAAAAAATAGTCTACAAATCTGTTGTACATCACGGGCCCCTTGTAGCGGCTCATGGCCTCTGTCCAACTCGCAAGGCCAATTGCCGATTCGCCCACTGGCGGAAGAGCTACAGGACCATGTAGCAGAAGAGCACCACCAGCAGCCCAAAGAGGACCACGATCTGAGGGACGCAACATAACAGAGGTTTGAGTGTAGGGCAAACCCAGTTCTGTAGGTTATAACTCTGGAAAATGGGACAGTGGCGGTTGGTGACTGTAATCAACTTGCCCGGTTGAACGTCCAGGTAAGCCCAACATACAATTGGAATACCATCATGTACCAAATTCTCAATCAATGCCATTTCAAAGTCAACATTGGGTTATCTCCCCAAACCAAAGGAAAGTGGGTGGGGGCTCAGAACCAAGTTGATTCAACAGCTGGTTGATTTTGATCTGGGTGGCGTCGCCTATTGGAGAAAGTCCATAACTTTGCGGCGAACCACCCCCATTTTTTTCACCAGGTTGTTTCATCCGAGGTCACCATGGGTCAAACAAGGTTAGGAAAAACCGACCGAACCTGGGCCATGTTTCACCGGTTCCCTCACGACACACCCACTTGAGGGTTCAAAAGCCCGCACAGGCCTTTTGTTGGGACCCCTAAAAGGTGACTGGTTGTTCGGGCAAAACAAGGAGGCGCCCATAAAAGGTCGCACATTTTGGGACCTCTTTCTTGAGCAGAACTCTTCTTGGGGCCCCGGTCCCAACCCATGGGTCCCAAAGCTTGGCCTGTGAGAACTCTTCCTGGGGGTTCTTGGCAAAGAGTTCTACAGATCAGAGGACTGGGCCGAGCGATACAGACCGGACCAAAACCCAAATCCAGACCGATCCAGACATCCGGATCCATACCCATGGCCAAAACGCCCTTCTGCCCCCCCCCCCCCGCCACCCAGCCAGATGTGCTATGGGAACTCAAAAGGAAAACTGTGCAAATAGGGGTCCAAAAAAGACACCCCCATATGGTTTGAACCTAAGCCCAAAAGAAACTCAAGAGAACACAACGCTACAAGGAAACTCTAACCCCCCCCAAAAAAAAAAAAAACGACACTTTTCATCTGCCCAACCCCCCCCCCCCCCAGCCCCCTTCCCCCGTTGGGCGCCAGGCTGAGCAGCCCAGCCACCGATTCCGGTCCATGGTCTGCAACCTCGTCATCATCCTCGGAGCAAGGCGACACGAGACCCAACCCCTGGGAAAAACGGCCCAAGAAACGTCCAACCCCGCCCCCCTCAACTTGGCTCAAAAAAAATCAAGGGGTTCCAAACAAAACCAAAACTCGAAGTTGGGGCCCAAGCCCCAAATTCTTTTGTTGCAAGTCTTGGCAAAACGAGCCAAATGTGCATTTGCAACAAATATTGCAACCTACTTGACGTTGTGAAAACCGCAAAGCCATGGCTTGGGCATGATTGGACCTTTTCAACACTGGCGTCAGTTGGCTTAAGTGGGAAGTGACATCCGCAAAAAAAAATACCCCGCTGAATGCGGATTTTCTGGGAAACAACATGAGTAGTTTGAGAACCCATAAACAGATATTTAATTCAATGGACCCAGCAGTGGTGGGTTTGCCTACCAAAAATAACAGAGTTGCTCCATTAGACACATGCCAAGAGCACCGTAGGCTTCCAGTGGTTCGTTTGGAGGTGTGGAGGTTATGATGTACAAATGTATTGGCCTTGCGGTGAGGGACATGTGGCGGTTTTCCCCCCGAAAAAGGCTCCAATAGATTTAGGTTCCGGGGTGGTTTCCCATCTGTCTACAAACTTCCGGGGTTCATCTCTGGGCCCAAAGAGGTTCATGGGGTCGCGCAGGCTCCCATCTCCGCGCTGGGAGCATTGCGTCGGTCGGGAAAAGGGCTAACTAGGGCAAACCAACAAACCAACAAACCAACAAACAATAGACAACACAAACAAACAAACAAACAAACACACAAGCAAGCAAGCAAGCATACATACAAACAAACAAACAAGCAACAAAAACAAGCAAACACGCCACACGAATTTTGGGTGTTTATGAATTCTACAGGGGAGGTATTTCTGTCCCGGTGATTGTACCCTGAAAAACCGCAGCCCGCAACGAGGGTGTGCAACGGGAATGGACCCAAGAGGAACGAAGTCGGTCTTGTGGGTTTGCCTTCAACAACCCAAAGCCCACAGCCACCAAATTCACCGGTTGAATTCGTTTTGGTGTCCATTGAAACCGGAGCTGTCCTCAATTTCCCTAAAAGTTCAAAGCATCAGGTTGCAGCTGCCCTGTTGGGCTTCTTTGTGCGGCTCCGGTTTCATGGAATCGGATGGTTCCACGCTTTCACCAGCCGGCTCTTCGCAATTGTGCACCAAAACCTAAGGAACCGACGGCTGGCTCCGAGCCGCCCAGAAACCAAGGGACCGGGTAACCACGAAAAGACGGGCACTCAGTAACAGCGAAAACGTGTCACTGGCGACTGCTTTCCTTTCGAAGCAACCCGCTGAGGCAATCCGCAAAGGGGCACCAACTCTCAAGCCAACCCGCCGCCATCGGCAAGCGAGCGGTATCAGGCGCCCCGGCGAGCGCGCGCGGGTCAGGCGGGAGGCGGTGCGGTCCGCTGTCTGCAGTTGTTTCTTTTGACAGGCTCTGTGGGTGGTGATAACAGGCATTCCCAGGGAAAATTATCCGTGAAGTTATGTATATATATATAACTAATTGCTGGGGGTCTCCAGAAATCTGCTTTGACATATTCTCGGGTAGACTAAATATGAAACAGAATCAGAGCATAGTGTGTTTAGTGTCCTGGGGTTGGGACAAGTTTGATCTCCCTTGTTTTGTCTTGCGCTGCTGTTCTGATGTTTTTGTGTGTTTTTCTTTGAATTGGATTCTCTTGTTTCCCTGTATTTCATTCAGCTATCTTTGTGTGTATCTGTGCCTTTCTTTTGAACACATCCCCGTGGAATGTTACCAGCCATGCGTCACCGCCCAAATGCAACACGCTAGCTGAAAAATGATATCGAGCAGCTATTATTCTTTCTCGCTGAGCTGGCTGTTGGCAACACATTTCACGATTGTACACAGCTTAAGCATCTTCAGTGGTTGAGTCGCCGCGCCTGTCTGATTGAAAATAACCAGAACCCTCAAAGACAATAAATTTGTTCTACAAACAATTAGGTGTCTCTCCCTGGACCCTCAAACTACCCTTCAATGGGCAATAGTCCGATTCCCAACATGTTGGCTCCATTTGCTTCTTTGTTCCGGTGCGTCATTTTTTTGGGGACCCCCAAAACCCTTGTTTTCCTTTTGGTTTCCCTTTAAAACCGCAAAAGAAGGGGCACCCATTTGTTAGGGTAGGGGTCCAGGTCTTCACTTTCAGCCAAGTGAAACCTGCTTTTGATTTTTCGTTGCCTGGAAAACATCGTTAAATGGATGCGTCTGTTTTGGGGGACCCCCAAAATGGTGGTTCCCTTGGAACCGCAAAAAGAACGAGCGTCCGCAAACAATGACACCCCCAAATATGTCCAGTGATCTTCCCTTTGACACCCACCGAGGGAAAATGCATAAACTAATTCTAACACGCAAATGGAAGGGTTTCGGATTTCTGGTTTTGGTTTTCAGGCGGGCCTGATTGGCGGTGTCCAGAAGCCGATTCTGCAGCGTGATCTCGCTCCGGATCATGGAGCTCACCTACCCGGACTGCTGAGTCATCAAAGGGGCGAAGGCACCCAAAACACATGGCTTCAAGAGCTGCTTGGTTGACGTTGGAAGGGGAGCAAAAAACAGTTGAGTGGTTGGATTTCCACCACTAAACCACAATTTGCGCAACAATGTAAAGTGTTTGCCAACATCAACCGTGCTTTGGTGGACATCATTTAGGTGATTCATGGCCATATATGGGCCCCAGTGAACATCAACATCCCAATCCCCTCTCCTGGTTGCCCAAGCTACCCGAATCGGTTTTGGTAACCGCCTCACCTGAAAAGCCTGGCAGGAAATGATCAGCCGACCTCAACCCCAGCCGCCTCCATGTGCGCTTTCATCCCCTGGAAAACTGAGAAGAACCGAGTTTCCGGTCATTTGTGAAATCCACTCCCTCTAAGTAGCCGAGGGGAAAAATTACCACACATGATGCTTGAAGCAAATAAACTCGGGGTTTGGGCTCCGTTTTCCTGGAAGTGGCCGATGAAACAAGAAGGCCACAAGGGTTGGTAACCGGAGGAGTGGATTGGAGGGAAAAAGTCACCGAACACTTGTTACCACTAGAACGGTCCAAACCCAAAAATGTGAAGAATTCAGTAACTCAGGAAGTGAGCGTATCTAAGTGGTGAAAGTTGACTTCGACTTCGAGTGAAATTGCAGAATTTCCTCCATCTTCAAGTCTACAAGTCTAAAAGTCCACGGGAAAGGTCTTGCAGGACATGTTCTGGTGCTGTAAACCATGCAGGAAAGGAACCTGGGCCAGTAAGAGGCACTTGTTCTCTTAATTCCTATGGCGATCAAGGACCACCCAAGAGGCATGCAGCAAGCAAGTAATAACCATGGTTGTAAATTTGAATTTGGCAACAAAGCTTGGTGGTCATGTAACCCTGGTGACCAAACCTACTCAAGCGGGGTGAGCATCCAACTGTCCTTAATCAGCGAATGCGTTCCAAAGCCGGGCAAGGCGATTTGTGTTGGTTGAACATCCAAGGAGGCGAATCTAAGGGGACATGGGGGGTTCGGCCGGCTCGGACACCCTTTCGCCAAACATGACAAAGTCCCGAAAGGTGCAGGTTGAGCCGCGCTGTTGGGACCCCAAAAAGGAATCGACTACACTGGCAAGTGTGTTTCTTCCCAGGATTCCAACCGAAGAACCCCTCCAGTAGAGAGGTTAGAATAAGGGTACCCTGTTTTTCTGGTGGAACCCTCCCCCCAAAAAAGTTGGGATAGAAAGGGCACCAATTGCTGGGGAACCTAGGCAGGGTCCTTCAAACAAACGCCGAAATGTTCGCTTCTGCCACTTGTAGGCCGAGATCTCATGCCAATCCTTCTTGCTTGGCTTGCGCTCAAGAAATCCCTCAACTGGAAGGAACACCATGTGGGTGTCTGTGTGTTGCGTTTGTTTCCTGAATATCTGACTAAACAGGGCTGTCCGTTTTCTGATCCCCTGCTAAAAGTGACCAACCTTTGTGGGTTATAAAAATGAAAAGCCGACCACTCCGACAAAAGTCCGAAAAAAGCTACGGAGCCGCACGCCTGGGCTTGCCAAGTCAAGGAACACGCGCCCCTTTTTGGGGGAGGAAGCCCAGGGACTGTGCACGAAGTTCACTGGACCCGGGACCTCAGTCTACGGGTTGATGGCACCCATCGAAGTGGAGCATTTGGAAAACCCAGCCTTGGCCGCCCCCCCCCCGCAGTTCATGGCCATGCACACTCAAAATCGGAGAAGAAAAAAAACGAGGCTGGGTCCCAGCATCCACCAGAGACTCTAGGGGTTGATTCCTTGTCCCTTCTTTGAAACAAAAATCCCTTTCAAAAAAAACGGATCTCTTTCTTTCCCCCGGGTTTTTTTCGTTTTGGCTTAGAAAGAAAACCGGATCCCGTTCCGCATGGAGGAAGGTCGCCCTCAAGACGCCGTCGGTCGCCGCGAAGGTCCGGACCTCCGAAGTCCTCCGGTCCGGGCGGCACGGAAGAACGGCGCCGGCCTGCTGCAGGTTGTTCACCGAGCCCTCCAGCGCCGACAGCGGCTCCTCCATGTCCCTGGCGGAGTCTCTTGTTTTGGACCGAAAAAATGGAAAGGAAACTCCCTGGTTTTGGAGTCAAGGTTTTCAGGAAACCATCAAAAACCCAGGGGAAACAGATCCGGTTTTTGAAAAGAATGATGGTTGAAAAGAGGTGAGAAGGGACATAGGTGTCCTAGGTCCTCCAGATTTGAGAGGTTAGAAGAAGTTGGTACCAACGATTTTTTTCTGGACGTCTATTTTAGTAGGGGAACCCTCCCCAAAAAAAAAGGGCAAAGAGCTCTACTGGGGGACCTAGCGTTGATGGTTCGCATAGGGCTTGTTGTTAATTCCCAACTGGTGCAACGTTCTGTAAACCCAACGAATCAGAGTCTGCAGAGGGGTCATGACCCTGCAGGTACTTGGTGTAAAAAGTCAGCCCCCTGATTTGCTTTGGAATACTTGTTGAGTTGTTGCAAACGCACTCGCTTTGGCCCGGGTTTCTTCGTTTTAGTCAATGCTGCTGGCTCCGCCCAGAGGATCCGTTGCAGAACAATTCCCCGGTGGGATCCGTTTTAAGTGTGGGAGGAAGGGAAACGAAAGGGACCCCCACCGTAAAATGGGTTGTCCGGATGCCTTAAAGACGACACACCCAAATAGAAGCGGCCCGCTCTTATTCTCTACCATAGGGTTCGCGCAGACCCTTGATATCTGTTTTTGATTGAGGCTACGGACCTCCATCAAACCAGGAGAAAACTCCGACCTTTTTCCGGGTATTATTTGGAAAACCTGGCTTTCTCCATGGCAGATACCTCTTGACATCATACCCTGAAAAGAGCAAGTCGGGTATTTGGAGCAGGTAAGATATTCATGCACCCTGTCTTTGTCTGAACCTCCAAAACGCTGGGGTTCCACACGTTGATTCCCTGGAAAACTTCCCTTCGCCTCATCTGCTGTTGCTGGCGTTCCAGCATCTGCCGCTGTGAGACCTCGGACGAGGTAACACCTTGCCTTCCACATGCGGCATGGCCAAAAAAATACTCGTGTCCTTTGAAGGGGAAAAAATCGTGTCTCCTGGTGTTGTAGGAAATTTCGTGCGTGCCTCATGTGACTTTTAAATGGAACATAGACTTCTGGAAATGCTGGCCAAACCTTACATGGTAGGGGTAATTAACAGTGTGCGGTAACATCTGGGGTACCAGGTACCAGTTGAGAACATGGAGTGACAATGTGGTGGGGGCTTATCCACATCACTCCGACATGTTGGCAGGGAAAACGCCCAAGCAGGTGGTGTCACTTGAAAAATGATCTGTTTCGCTGATCTAGCCGGATGGGTTGGTTCCGACTAGCTGGGTTGGGTTGCCGCATTTCGCCTCAAAGTTGCAGGTACCCCAATCAGCCCCTGATACGGATCCTTTTGGTACGCTTTTCTCGCAGACCCATGTCAAAAATCCGATCCTCATTGGTCTAAAAACGAGCGGTGAAGGAAAGGCTTTGGATGGCTTCGGGTTTGGTGAGGCCCTTTTGCTAGCCGATTCACAACAATTGGATATAAGCCTGAGTCGTACTGATGGACGAAATCCATTTCGCACCACCTAAGAAACCATGGCAAGCCATTGTTGCTATGAGGGAAATGTTCCTCGTCCAATCAGCCCCCGAACTGCTATCGCTCAAGAAGCCTTGAGCAAAACCGCGGGCCAAACGCGAAAGAAGGCCGCAAGAGTTGGGAAGGACGTCCGGAGTGAAGTGGTCAAACCAAGTGCAAACTTTTTCTTTTACCACTAAAATGGTCCGAACCCAAAAAGTTGAATTACAAGTCCACGAACTCAGGAAGTCAGCTCAGAGCATCTTTCAGCTGAATGCAATCAAGCTACTGGCTGCATCTCTGCGCCTGCCAAGCTCCGGACGAGCAGAGCATCCCCCGAAAACTCGCTTCCCGCAGCAGCACGTAGCCCCCCCAACCTCACTTTCTGAGTAGATTGGACAACAAACTTATATGCACTTTCTATTTGCCACTATGACTCTGTGTTCCCCAAAAGTGCAAAGTCCAAGATTTCAGGAAGTGAGCTTGGAGGAAGCCATGTTCCAAAAGGTGACTTCCAGTCAGGTCCCCTCTGACCGTTGCAGGACTCGGGTTTTGGACGGGCCTTCATGGAATCGGGGAGCGTGCCACCCCCAAATCGGAAAGAGCTCGTGGCTTTTTTTGTTTGGCCAACAAGTCCCTCGAAAGCGGATTCTTGCAGCTACGGATACATGGGTCAAAAAACAAAAACCTCCAGGGGAGGGCAGGTTTTAGTGCTTTCCATTTACCAGGGTTCCTAAAACGGGTACCTAGTTTTGACCCAAATTCCAAACCTTTGTGAGGTCACGATAGCAATTGCCCAACTCACCTCAGCCATCGCCCAATCGTCAAGCTAGATAGGGGTGTGGCTCCAAAAACCGGAATTCCAAAATGGGTTGCCCTGGTAAGTGGAGACATGGGTACCAAAACCCGCGGTTTGCCCCTCCTGCTTAATTTTGAGCCACAGCCATATAAACCAACGCAGGCTGCGGCCTTGTCCCAGGAGACGTGCCGTTTCTATAGATTCAAGGGTTACCGGTTTGGGGCCCAAAAGGAAACAACAAACCGTCCAAGTGCGCTGCTCGCACATTTTCACGCTTGAACAGCCACACTGCGGATGCAATGGATGTAAAACCCCATACTGACCGATCAAATTCTTCACCCCCCTCTGCGTGTTAAAGGGGCCTTTCACAAAGCAGCCAAACAGTAACACAACAGAGGGAAAAGGTCAGGGGAACCATTGTTACGTGCAAACCATGACAGTTGCGCTTTCAGCGCCACTGCACAGTTGAATAGTTACCGCTACTGTTGCCCCATCCGCTCCATCCGGACCAATTCTGCCAGCTGCCTTGGCTCCAATGCTCACCCTCGCGGGCGGCGGGAGCACTTGTCTCGGCATAGCGAGCGGCATTGCGAGCAAGGTGTTTGCTGCTCTCGTTCCTCGAAAATTCAATCGAGTTACGTGCATACCGCTCATTCTGGCTGAAAATCCAGTCCATCTCGTTGCGGAGGTCGTCCAACGTGTTGCTTCGCAGATGGATGATGCCATTCCAACAACCGATGCTGCGAGGCTGGTCTTGCTCAAAAACCACGTTGATGAAAGCTCTCGGGCTATAAGGCATCCGATCCAGCGAGAGGAAAGCGCATCTTGAAGTTCGTTGGGCAGGAACTCCAACTCTGTCTTGATATACGCGAGCCTTGCGATTCGCGACTCCGAAGTTGATCCAAGGCCAACTCCCAGAGTGCGCTGGGCTTGCGACTGCTTTGGAGCAGCCAAGACGAGATTTGCGCTCAACTCCATGCGGAGCATGTCCGCCTCCCGACGGCCCACCTCAAGCATACGAACCCTGTATTGAAGGTCGAGTTCATAGCGGTCAAGCAGAGAGTGGTAGCCGTTCTTCAGGGCGGACTTGAGCTTCTTCCGTGCCTCCTGAATGACAGCACTGTCCGGGGAGTTCAAGCCACGAATGATGCTGCTACGATCCTCCTCGCGGAGGTCAAATGTTCCCACAGATGCCAGGACCTGAGCTGTGACGTGGGTGCTGAGGCCCATCTTCTTCAGCAGATTGGAACGCTGCACGATGTAATTCTTCTGTTGCTCTTTCAACAGGCGTGGATTGAGGGGAGACAACTGCCCACATGATGAGCAGTGCACCTGCCCCTCGAATACACTGTTGTTGCAAACCGGGCACGTGGCGACGTTCAGCTCAACGTTCTCCATTGGGTTGAAAGTCTTCTGTCTCTTCGCTTCCCCTTGCGGGGCGCGAGGAGAGGCCACATTTGTGCGCGTTGTAGCAATACGTTCCAGCGCTGTTGAACGATCATCAACCACGGCTTGGTCGCGCCTCATTCCCTGGGGTTCATCCTCAGTCGCCTCAGCTGGTGCACCTGCATCCGATTGCTCGGAGCGAGTGTACCATACATCGCCATTTGTAGCGTCCAATACAGAAATAATCGTGTAGTTGGGCACCTTGTCGCGCGTAAGGACGCCGTCGCTCTCCGTCTTGAAAAAGCAAAGCCCTGCGCGAATGGCCATTCTGAGGTCGATCTGTATCTCCAGGGGTTTGTTCGCACGTACACCTGAGATGTAATTTTCATTCGTGCTGGGGACGTCAGCGAAGAAAACGTGAGGTCGTCCTGTCTCGTGCTGGTCCCCTCCTCCTGGCAGCAGACCGTTCCGCATGATGTTAGCGAAATTTCGCTTATCAGTGCGGTGATAAAGCACAGTTGGAGGGTTGCTGCAAACGTTCCAGCCAGACCAGCGCCCGAGGTCAGTCCCCGGGTTCACGTACCACTCCTTCGCGATGCCGGAGTCGTCAATCTGGAGCCAGTCCTCGTGGCCTTGAGAGGCCTTCAGCTTGAAAAGCCAATGAGAACATGGGACGTCTCCGCACCGGCTTGCGTCCGGGCAACCAAGGCCAATGAATCTCTGCTTCTTGTCCAGCTTGAAGATATCCATGATATTCTGAATATTCCATGGAATGGGATGTCGCAGCTCCTTGCGAAGCGCGAGTCCCAGGTCTTCGAGGTCCATGTAGCCGTCCTCATCCATCACATACCCGCATCCTTCTGTTCCACGACCACGGAGGATCTTGGAGATGCACGTCAGGGAACGGTGGTATTCGTCACTGATTCTCCTGACGGAAGGGTCGTAATCGAAAGAGGGCTGCTTGATGATGTCGAGTCTCTTGGGGCCCTCACCGTAGTCGACATACTTCACGCCATCATGAATGCTATACACCCAGCAGTCATAGTGGCCCCCAGTCACGCTCCTCCCGTAGGAGTCGAGTGGTACCGGCCTGCTCGCCGCCTCGTCCCTCTTTGCCACCGCAGCCGCCTTTGCACCGGCTTGCGCCGGGCGAACACTTTCGGAAACATCTGCACCGGAAGGCTCACCTGAAGTTGCAAACTCGGCTGGGTTGACGGGGGCGAAGTCGAGAGGCTGCCGGACTTCCACTTCTTCACGGGTGAAAGGGAGCTCGATCATCTCTGACAAAGAAACACCGCACTTCGTTAGCGTCTCCTTGCAGTACGCGAGAACCTCAACGTTGACTGTGCAATCTTCTTGGTGGCGCACCTCGAGCACATCGATCGGACGCACGGTACAGTCGTGCGAACGTGTCAGCTCGGCTACGCTGCCCATTGCGGGGCGCAAGATAGAAAGCATATACAACATGTGATGGGTTCCGCGCATGAACTGGACGGTCTTCGTGATGTTGTCGTCACTGAAGCACATATGATACCTGTCCAGCAAATCGATGGTCTCGACAAAGGGTGTAGCATCTACGTACACGAACATATGATTGGGGTCGCCGATGATGTAATCCCGGACTTCCGTCATGTAACGGTCCCAAATCATAGAGAAGCCGTAGAGATAGCTTTTCGCGCCGGTCATGACTCCAAGGCATGCGCAGCCCTTGCGGGCCGCGAAATCCCTGGTCCAAGCCAGGTGCCTCTTGGTGTCTGCCAGCAACTGACTGGCCTCGCCGGCGGGGTGGTCGAACGGGTAGGTGCCGCTGGGCTCAATGCCGTCCTTCCCAACAAGCTCATTGCCGTTCCAATAAATCATCGGAACGATGGTCGCCGTTGGGTAGTCCGTACGCACCTCGTCGATAAGGGCGGCCATGCGCTTGCACAGCTGTTGTAAGCCCTTGCCCCAAAGCATTTCTGACCTCCATGCACCGACACGCGCCGGGCGAGAAGCATCCAAGCGTTCTGCAAAGTCATACTTGCGAAGCTTCTTCTTCTTGCCCGAAACCATTGAAAGTCCTGAGTCAGCGACAGTCAAATAGATAAGGAGGTCGCGATCTGGTACACGTGGGGCCTGCACAACCTTCAAATAAGGTTCGCTTATAGTTAACAGGGGTGTAAGCAACTGCAAATAATGCGGTTGGTCCTGCACCCATGTATGAATAAGCGACTGTGCAGAGGTCGTCTCCAGGAGGCCCTTGACCGTAGCGGCGAGGTTAGCGTCGTACTTGCCGTTCGTGCATACCGATGTGGTAGCAACATTCTCCATCCACCGCCTCCATGCCGGATCGCAATCCCTCGCGGGATGCGCCATAGCCGTTGGGCCGCTCATTGCGAAAACGATGCAGCACAATCACTCGAAAGCAACGGCTGCATGGTGGCATGTTCGGAAAATGCATTGTGAACGGCATCAGTGTAAATGTACGTGTATCCCTCGGCTTCCTTCAAGTGGGTGCCACGGCTTTCATCATGCTCGTGAGAACCATCACATTTGAAGTACTCAACAACGGAAATAGTGGGCATATTGCTGGCAACGACCCATTGCTTTTTCATTGATTTTCCATTTCTCCCTTTGATGCCGATTTTGCAACCATGGAATTCATACTTGTTCATCTTGTACTTAGTTAAGAAACTCCATAGTTCAGGCCATTTCCAATAACGACATGCCTTGGGGAGTTCGAAAGCAACTCTAATGTCATTTGAATAAACATCATTGAGAATGCGTTTGAACCCTCGGCCCTCAATCTTGGCAGCACCTTTGGGAGTTTGCTGGTTGACATAACCCCACGGGCAACCTCCAGTGCATGGCAACGAGACGTAGAACATGATTGCGCCCTTAGGATTCTTGCTCCTGAATTCGGCGATTTCACGGCCTAACCACTGCCTGCACGTATCGGAGCACCCGTCTTCGGTTTCCGTTACCCGAATGACACGGCAACCTTTTGAAGAGTCTCTTGATTCGCCCAACCGTGAGGTCGTCGAACAACAGAATTCAATAAGGAGGCGCTTGGGCTGAACGTTGCATAACGCAGCGATCTGCCCCCCCTGATCGCTAACTTCTCCGGCCTTGGCGCATGGGGAGAGCAGCAAACTGGTGGCACAGGCTCGCGCCTGGCGACTGGGGGAGATACCGATCAGCTCAAGTGCATGGTGCCACACTGGGGTGCTGTCAAACGCCTTGGTCAAGATGTCTGCAGCTTGGAGGGTAGTGTCAACATTGATTAGTTCGAACTGCCTATTCACGAATTGCTCCTGGAGCCATCTAAAGCTAATGCGTTGGGTCCTATCCGTGTGCCTTAGCTTCTGTGAGTGTCCCTGCTGCAGGATAGTGATCGTGGCCTGATTGTCTTCCATCAGCTTGACTTTCCACTTATCACTGAGATGCACAGTTAGGGCATTGATGTTTGCTACACTTGTACCCGCATCAACATTTCCGTACCGAATTTCATCCAACTCGGGATCAATGCGAGCAACAATGCCATCGGGCACATCAAGGGAGGCTTTTCCAGCCTTTTGAGCATACCCATGTGCTTCTTTCCCAAACAGGCTGAGCTGACAGAAAAGCGACAGCGTCGGCAATCCCTCTGCTCTGAGCGCCTGGTTCGCAGCGATGACCTCGGCTTCAGTCGAGCTTGTTGCGGTCGCTGTCTGCTTCCTACTGAAGGCATTCAGTGGGTAGTACGTGTTTGGCCCTACCAGTATCATGGTGCAACCAGTTGTACTATGCGAGTCATATTCGCCTGCCCAATCCGCGTCAGCGAACAACCACAACCTACAATCAGAGAACTTATCCCCGATAAAACCTCGCATCTTAAGGTCCTTCGAACAGTGTATGTAAGACACAAGCCGATGTAGAGCGCTGTCGCACTCAGTGGACCATTTACTCACACGCGAGGCAAGGCTTTGCGTGGCTCTTAGCAGGTCATACCTAGCCATGCGGGCTGCGAATAGAATCTTCATTAGTACCTTTGCAGCGATAGTTTGTAGCCTGCCCTTTGGCTCCTCTTCATTTACGACAGGTCTCGCGACCTTCGAACCAATGAATGGAGTGCTTACCTTACTCAACGAGGAAACGCTAACCTTGGCAAGTTCGCAATATGCGTCAACGCATGACTTGAGGAAATCAGACATGTCGTACTCAACAATGTTGACTTCTTTAGTCATACAACCAACAGGTTTGTCGCATATCGTTTCGGGTCCTTTGAACTTCGAAACTTTGACTTCTTTCTTAGCCGCGGTTTTGTCTCTCATTGATCCAGGCTTTGAGGGCAATGCACATTGCAAAGCTGCTTCCTGATTCTCACCGTAGGAAAACACAGTACGTCCGGTCCACCACGCGGTGTCCGCAGAAACGCGATCACTTGCATGACGCGACCACTCATCGCAAATTGGACTTGCTTTGGATTGATCTTTGATTGTCACACGCTGGGGGTCGAGGCTGCAAGCGAATGCACTCATTTGCTCTTTGGGACGGAAAAGGCACTTTCTGGGCTGCAAGTGATAGCGCGTCCACGTTTTCGTGTTCTCATCATGCTCCCAGTAGTCCTCAGTCCTTCTTTGAGAGCAAACACCCGCGTGTTGCGCAGAACCCTCAAACACGTGATTGAAAGGGTGTTCCTCTTTAGACAATCTGACATTGTTCTTTTCGATGTGATGACACCCAAAGTATCTACCGAATGGCTCGGGCGCGTCGATCTCGACAACCTTCCCAATCAATTCCCATCCCTTATCAAGGCTACCGGCGGGTCCTGCAAGCTTGAAGTCATCAACATATACGACGAGCAGCAGGTCGAGTTCCGGATGATGGAAAATGGATGTCCATATTTCGGGCAACACTCTCACAAAGCCTTGCTTGCTAAGGGCATCTTCGAGGTGCTTTTCCCAAAGCCCCCCTGAATCGGGATGTCCGTACAAGGCTAGCACAAGTGGAACAATGGGGTCAATGTATTGTTTGCTCCAATGGCTGGGCCATCTGTTCTTAGGCAATCTAAGCCATGTGGGAACGCCTTTGAACAGGGCTTGGATGTAGGCTTGCTTCGCATCGGCTTGCGCCTTGCGGTAGCCGGGCTGCGACCCGAAAGCGTCGAGGATTTTGGCTGCCTCCATTGACGCTGGGCTGGACCCTAGCTCCGCAAATAATGCTGCAACAGAGTTTTCATCATAAACATTGTTCCCTTGGAAAACGGTCCTTCCTTTGAATTTCTTGTTGGGATCATCATCGGGAAGCTCGCTACCCTTCTCGTAACAAGCCTCGAAAATCCTTCCAATGTGGACCTTTTCCCCTTTGTTCTGGGCTTCTCTGATGACGCGCCTACACTCATTTACTCTGAACTCATCCCAAGTGCCTTTCTTTCGAAGGTTTTCCCATTCCTTGTCAAGGGCAGCTTGGGCCTTTGGCGTATTGGCTACTTCGGCTTTTGGCACAAGCCTAGCAACGACTGCACTGAACAGTTCAAGAGCAACATCAAATTCAACTTTCTTGATTCGCTCTTTGACCAACTCACGCAATTGCGGGCGATGCGGCTCCTTTGATGACTTGTCCCGTTCCGGAAGAACGGACATCGCAGGCGCGTGCCGGATCACAGGCAATGTCGGCTCGCCCTCGCGGGCGGCGCTGGTCGGCTTTGCACTCGATGCGGCTTCGGGGTGCTCGGATCTGGCCTCCGATGAGACTGCTGTCTCGAGCACAGCCTTCTTGGCATCTGCACGGAGCTGATCTTCATACTGCTGGGTTAGGGCCTTTCGGTCCTGGCTGCCGAGCATGACCCACATGTCGAACGGGATATCGGGAGGCCTTTTGGATCCAGCCTTCCTACGGACGAGCCGAACCCCATCCCACACATAGCCATCGGGTACTGGTGACCCATCAGGCATTATGCTTGGGTCGAATGCACCGCCTTTGTCAGGCACGACAGGCTTGATCTTCGCTTCGGATTTCTCCGATGCGGCGGGTTCCTCGATGCGGGCTTGCCCACACTCCAACGGCACAGGATCATCTCGTGTCCTAGCATTGGCAACAGGTGGATGAGATGCAGGGTCTTTCAACAACCTCATCGGGAAGATGAACTCATCAGTCGGAAGCTCAATGCGCTTTGTTCGCTGTACCGTGAGGGACGCATGTTCGATATGGTAATCGAGCCCTTCTAGTTTTGCAACAAGGAACTCACCTTTCCATGCGAACCCAGGCTGAATGTGGTACCCGAGAAACACGCCTTCATTTGATGTTGGCGAAGTCTTGCCTGCCTGATTGTCGGCTCGTGCAGGGTTGTTCCAGAACAGTACCTTTGCTCCGAAAGGTATCTCAGCTTCGAATCGTTTCCATTCAACTGTGGCAGGATGTTGGTCGCAACTGCATTGTGCTGGATTGCAAATGGCCACATCGACAGTGGAAACCCTGACTGAACAAGATTCGCACGTGCTCCCTCCAACAGATGTCTGATCTCCCTTTCTACGAAAGATTTGGAAGAATCAACATATTCAATGGAGGTCTGATGACGGTACCCCAACTGCTCTATAGCGGCTTTCAATTCCCGGGAGTTATCGGTGTAGAGAACCTCAACCTCATCCCTTCCGGAAATGAAATGCTGGATCCCTGCAACGGATTGCTCCGTGCTTTTGCTGGTCGACGGATAAACATACCTGAACTGCGTATGCACGTCCTTGATCACAAGAGCACACCATTCACCTTTGATACCTTGCTCGATGTTGGCCTTGAGAATCACATGATCAGCAATGATGTGATCTCCAAACTCTTTCGTCTCGAGCCTTCCCTGCCCGCCCTTCGATCTTGCATATGGGGCAAGCATCTTGGCACGTTGGCAAGTTCGGCAAAAGGGATTCTTCGGATAGTGTGCAAACAAGTGCTCTTTGGTGCTCGCTTCGGCAACCAGATCTTGCTCTTTGCGGGATCTCACAAACTGCTCAACTTCGTCGTCGGGATCATCGCCTTCGTCGATGCCTTCGTCATGAACCGGTGCAGGCGCTGGCTTGGATGCTGCTACTGCACTCAACGATGGCTCGGCTTCACAGCTAGAATCCATGTATGGCACATGACCGTCAACCTTGAGCTGGATCAGAGCACCATCAGGGCGAACCATGGTTGGCGCCTTCCCGGATTCCCAATGGAAGGAATATCCTTGATCCAGACACTTCACACCCAGCGACAGCACTGCGGGAGAACTCTCGAGGATGTAAGGCTGAGCAGGCTCACACAATGCATCGACATTGATGTCGGCGATTTCGGAAGCAGTGATGTTTCCGTTTGCAGTCACAAGGCGAATAGGCTGTGGGGCCTGTTTTCGGATTGCCTTGGACGCATTCCTCAGTGCAGCTTTGCTGATGAGGTCCTGCTCACTACCGGAATCAATAAGCCACACGTCCTTTCCCTTTGGTGCAGGGTGGCTGCCCTTGGCGCTTCGACATCCTTGCGAACATCGTGAGGCGGCATGGCAATTCTCAGGCACTCATCACATGACAGGCTTGAGATGGAATCGGATTCCACATCGCACATGAAACCACAAGCGGGCTGGGCTCCATTCTCAATGGCTTTGATTACGGCATTCAACTGGTTCGCGGCCTTGCGTGCTGCCTTGTTCGTCCCTTTGGTCGGCCTGGGGCAGTCCTTGGCATTTGGAAACATCCTGTTGTACTGCCGTTCCTCGTACTCAAGCTTGAAACCATCGCCTTCGGCGGGGATCTCATGCACATGAGCATTGGTGTCAAACGACACCCCAATCGGATTGATCGGCTTGGCAAACATGGCGTACCTAGTGCATACTGCAGCGGCTTTGGCCTTGGGCTTAGGCTTAGGTGAATTTGCACGCTTCTTGGCCGCAGGATTTGCGTTGGCCTCGTTGCTCGATGCCGCGGCGGCAGATTTGCCGCCCGTGGAGGCATGGCTAAACTTGCATTTGTCACCTCTAGTGCACTTCCCTTGGGCAAAGAAAGAACACGGTGCTTTCTCTCCTTTACTGCCTTTGGGGGAACTTGGCCTGCCACGGGTCGCGGAGCGTCCTCGCGGCTCCTTGCGGTGCGCGTAAGGGCAGTTTGCCCCCCTCGTGCACGAGCCCTTCTGGAAGTCAAAGCAGTACTTTTCCTCGGTGTCCTTCGGCTTAGGTGCGCTCTTTTTCTTGGGGTCCCTCGTTTCAGGGGCGGCAGCACCAGCCTTGGGCGTCGGGGCTTTACTGGCGTTGACTTTGGACACGCGCTCTCGGTTCTCGCGAAGCCTATCCCTCTCGATTAGATCCCTCATGCAACGCATTAGGAAATCGTACGATTTGTTGGGATCATCATCACGGCAACGATCATATGTGTCAATGTCGTACCGCAACAGATGGCAGCTTCTCACTTGGCGAAGCAAGATGTCTTTCAACACCTTTTCTTCCGGCGGCCTTTTCATGCCGGCGATCACGGAATCCCAAGCGTTTAGGAAACGTTTGAGATCAATGATTCCTTCGCCGTGTCGCGAGACACGCAACAGGTCCTCCAAGGAGTAGAGGTTTCCGGCTTCTTCACTGGTCTTGAAATATTGGTCAAACATAAACAAGACCTGCCTTCCTCTCATGGCCTTTCCCTCCTTGGCACATTCTTCCTTCGCTGTTAGGATTCGCTGAGCCAGATCGCCTTTCGCTGAACGCGTGAGCGCTGCGAGAATCTTCGTGTCTAGGGTCACGAATTTTCCCGGTTCGCCGAGCTCCTCCAACAGCTTCTTCTTGTCCTCGCGATCGGACCAGACTTCCATGATCCAAGGCCAAGCCTCGTCTGGACGGTCAGATGCAGCGCGGACATCCTCACGAACCGATGTCTTCCATTCACGGTACGTTTCAGGAGTTGGCATCTCCTTGAATCGCAACGTCTCGCTTTCGCGGGTTCTGGGCTTTTCATCGTTCGTGTGGCCCTTTACTAACTTCATCAACATTTTGGCGAATGCTTCTTGGCCGAGGTTAGGCCCGAGGCCATCACCTTCGTCTTCATCACCATCGCCATCGCCATCATCATCAGGTGGCGGACCGCCGGGAGGCTTACCACCCTGCTTGCGGTCATTTGACATTGGCCCCTGAGAGAATTGCAGGGGCGGGACCGGTGCACTTGTTTTCACCGGGGATCGGCTGCTACCTGATGGCTTTTCAGCTGGTCCTTGCGGATCGCGAGCATCTGCGGGCAGTGCTTCGCATTCGGCAGTTGGAATCACGCTAGGGGTATATTCAACCCCGTAACCGTCATAGGTAACAAGCGACCTCAACTTTTCCTTTGCATATTGAAATGGATGGGACAACGGGTCCAACATTGACCTTTGGGACCGAGCTGACTTCATGTCGTCGGTCATCAACTCTGGTGAATCCTCTCGGGTATCACCTACCCCTTCGGGCTTCGATCCATCCTCGCGGAGGTCGTGTTGCTTCTGATACCTCTTCAGCTCATCGAGCTCGTCCTGCAGAAGCCCGTTTTGGTGGGCCATCATGTCAATCATCCTGGCGTTTTTCGCTTCAACACGGGCTGTGTCATCGGCGTGCTTGGCAGCTTGCTCATGAAGGAGCTGCTGGGCTTCCGCCAGGGTGGATTCGATGGCTTGCCTAAACTCAGTTGTTTTGTGTCCCATTTCCGCTTCATGCAATGCTTGGGCATTTTCCTCACACACTTGGCTTATCCTAGCTTCAGCGAAGTTCACTTCTTGAATGAACTCATCGCTCACTCGCTGTTCGTATTCACGAATTCTATGCGACTGGGCTTGCACACATTCAGCGTAGTGTGCATGCAGCTGATTCTGTGCGACACGGAGCTCCTCACGGTTTTCCGCTTGCAAATGCGTAACAGCTGCTTGATGCAGGGCTTCGGCTTCAGACCTAATGGCTGCATCATTCCCAAAAGCAAAGATTGCGGTATTGTACAGTTGAAGGGAATTCATCAGGGTGCGGTTGTACTGCGCATTAGCGCTTGATGCGAACATTCGCACACCGCCGCCGGTGGCGTTGTCGGAGCTAGCTCCGGCAGCATCCACAGGCATGCTGGATCCATCAACTGGCACAAGGGAACCGTCCATTGCTTAGAGCTAGGGGCCTACGGCTGATAACCTATAGATTCAAGGGTTACCGGTTTGGGGCCCAAAAGGAAACAACAAACCGTCCAAGTGCGCTGCTCGCACATTTTCACGCTTGAACAGCCACACTGCGGATGCAATGGATGTAAAACCCCATACTGACCGATCAAATTCTTCAGTTTCTTGAAAAGGACCGGATCCCAGCACATGCAAAGGTACAACTTGGCATGTCAAACATGGAGAGAGGGATCAAGAAACAAACTTTTTAGGCAACAAAAACAAACTTATTCCTGTCCAAAAAGCTTCTTCTCTTGGATTCACTCCCCGTTTCCTCCCGGGTTCCATGGTCCATGGTTTTCACCGCCAAACCCAAGCGCCGGGCTCCCGGGCCTCGGTCCCCTCGCGGGCCTCGGGTCGATCCCTAAACGCACAGGAACCCCAAAGCCAACCAGGGCTGGGTCCAGATTTGAGAGGTGAGGAGAAGTTGGTAACCGCGTTGTTTTTTTCTTTTCTTTTTGGTCTGTTTTTTAGTAGGGGAACCGAATCTCCCAAAAAAAAAAGGGTAAAAGGGCACGGGGAAACCACCCAAGGGCCACCAACTCAAAAAGAAACGAAGCATGCCCGTGTACACAGGCACCGTACGCATAAGAACACGTATATGCGAATGTAGAGTCATGTATGCATACGAACTTGCACATCCCCATTTTCTCTTGGGGTAGGGGCTTCAAATTTCCACAAGACCAATCAAAAAACCCATCAAACCGCCACAAACCGGGATTTCAGAATGCCACCAGCCTCCCCCCCTTCTCCCGGCATGATGCGGGCACTCGGGGTCTAATCATTTCGCAACATTCATTTCAAGAAGATGTATTGGTATATTCCAACCACCCAGCCGCCTTTCCACCCCCACCTCCACTAGGTCCTCCAGTAGAGAGGATAGAATAAGGGTACCCTTTTTGCTGTAGTCTACTTTAGTAGGGGCACCGGAATCTCCCAACCAAAAAAAAAGAAACGGGTGAGAAAGGGCACCGATCGCTGGGGGTCCTAGTCCAAAACCACCCACCCCCCCAACCGTCCCGCCTTCGGCGCTCGCGGCGCCGGCGCCAGCCGCGGCGCCAGCCGCCGGAGCAGTCGAGGGGCTTTGCAGCCGCTTCTGCAGATCCCGATACTCCGCGAAGGCCTTGCGGAGTTTGGTGTCTCCGGGTCCGGTTGGGAAGCGATATATATATATATATGCATATCACATGCAACCTGAAAGGGAGGGGCTTCTTTTCAAAAGGCTTACATGGATTGAAAGCAGGGACCCCGGAAAATGTCAAGTTCCATGTGAGTGGTATTTTTTATTCCCTTCTAATTCATTTGAAATTATTCGACCTTCCGCCAACCCTTCCGCGGCGCTTCCGCGGCCTGCAGGGGTACCTTCCGCGAAGCGTTTTGTTAGAAAAATCGCTTCCGCGAGCCTCCGCGGACATGAGTTTACAACATTCGGAAGCATTTCGCTTCCGCGACCACAGTCTCAGCATAGTTTTCGAACCTGCTGCTTCCGCGTTTGCTTGCTTACTTGCTTGTTTGCTTGTTTGTTTGTTTGTTTGTTTGTTTGCTTGCGCGCTTGCTTGCTGGCCCTTGCTTGCTTGCTCGCTTGCTTGCGCGCCTGCCTGCCTGCTTGCTTGTCGGTTGGTTTTGCTGACGACTGGCAAGCGTTCGTCACGGCAAGACGCGGGCTGCGACGCTTTTCCACTAGAGCGCGACCGTGCGGTGGAAAGCGCTTAGGCTTTCTCCGAGGAGGTTGAGGAGCTACTGCTGCTGCTACTTGCAGAAGAGGACGAGCCTTCAGCCTCGGCAGGACGAAGTCGACGTTTGAGGTGCGCCAGCTGCCGCTTCTTCTTGGCAGCGTGCTTGCTGAGCTGCTTGGCCTTGGCTGACATTTTCTCTTCAAGGCTTCGTTTTGGAGCAACCTCTCTGTCTGGGAGGAAGGTCTTTTGAGCAGCAAAGCGCCGGGTGACGTGGTTAACATCACCTGGCTCCGGCCCTGCTTGCTCCCAGGAGCGCGGCTTGTCGTAGTATCCGCGCCGCCACTCCACCTTCTCCTCCGACACCACCTCATCCACGTGGCAGGGCAGGACCCTCGACCCTTGCCTCAAATCTGTGAAAACATGGTTGACGATGCGCACACCAGGCGCGGCATGACGGTCCAAGGTGGCTACCGGGCTGTAGGTTCGTGAAATTTTGAGCGTGGCGGCGGACAGAAAGCTCCGCTTCGTTGGTCGGAAGCGGCCAGGGTCGAAGTTTGAGACAAGGATGGCTGGCGTGGTCGGGTCGTCGGCTATCCTCGAAGCCGCGCCTTCTCGGTAGCACTGCGTGAGATCCCGCAGGTTGTAAATAGGGTGCTTCTGGATGAACCGGGACACCCACATGCGAGTCCAAGCGAAGAGCCTATCGCAAGCTCCCTTTCCGTGATGCTCAGCCAGGTAGAGCACTTCGACTTCCACGTTGAGAACTTTCACCTAGCGCTGTCACAGGAGGCAGGGAAGCAACTATGAGACAAAGCAAAACGACCTTAGGCAAATCGTTAAATAGCGTAGAAGCACTTGCAGCAAAGGCACGAGCGTGCACAAGAAATGGGCCGCGTTTTCGTACGACCGAAAGTGCGGTCCGACATCACTGGCAAGGATGAGCTTTTTGACTGCAGGCCAGTGTGTGCCAGGATGACGTCGAAGAAGAGCAATGGCCTCATTCACCAACATGTTGGCGGCCTGAGCGTCATGGTCCAAAACTTCCGAGACCAAGAGGAGGTACACGTCCACGTGTGTTCCCGTGCGTGTGGGCACCCGCGCAAAGACCCCAAACACGGTGAGAGACAGTTTGTTTTGCGCGTGCCACTCGTCTCCTGTCTCTTGCGCACCTTGCTAGGGAGGCCATTGGAAACACGCAACATGCCACATGACAGACTGAGCTTACTTTGCCTAAGAGAAAACTGCTAAGACAAGCTGGGCGACTGAGCGGGTATCTCACGTTCTCCTTGAAATCCATCTGCAGGAGGACAGCGGAAGCAGGCAGCGACTCCCCTGAAGCAAGCTGTTCCAACGCTGCTTCTTGCCGCCTTGCAGAGGTTTGGTGCCAGCGGTAAGCTTCCAACAGCTCCACATGCCCCTTCAGGGTGTGGATGGCAGACGCTTCAGCACTGTGGAGAGCAAGTCGGGTGGCAAGCCCAAGCGCTTGCCTTTCTCTGGAGTTGGCGGCGTTGAAGTTCTGTTGCTGCACGAATGCCAAAGAAGTGGCCAACAAGGGGAACTTGTCAGTCTTCTCCTTGTTCTCAATTGTCGCAGGGCTGCTGTCGAAGGGGTGGAAATACTGCTGGGAGAACTCTTCGATCTCAAGCCTGTGCTTGGCCAAGGCCCTCTGAGCTGCTGGGAGCAAGTGACGCTCCAAATGCTTGCAGTGCTCGCAAATGTCCGTCTGCCTCATGGGGTTCTTCACGTGAGGGAAGTGTCGCTTCATGATGGAGTGGAAGGTGGACCACGACATGGACTCGTGAAGCTCTGGCTCCTCAAGGAAGACTCGGCAGCGCTTCTTCCGCAAGTGCTGGGCGACGACCATTTTCTTGTTCCTACCGCGGCCAACGACTGCTACCCGCTCGGTGTCCTGCAAGTGTGGGGCAAGCACACGGCGGACCAAGCTGACCATCTCAACGCTGTTCACCTTTGTGCGGCGGCCTCGCTTGCGCTGTTGACTTTTTGGGCCTTCCGCGGCAGCAGCTGCGCTATGCTTGGTCAGGGTGTAACCGGCTGCGGTGAGGGCCTCCTGCGGCAAGGGTACCTTGGTGACAGCAGAGTCCAACTGCGTGAGTGTGATGACGGGGACGTCAAGGTTTGTGCTGGCGCGGACCGTTGCTCGTAGCTTCCCCAGCTGCTCTAGTAGCAGGCCACAGGCTGTGTCCTGGGCAGCATCCCGCTGTAGGATCAAGCGGAGATCGCTGCAGTTCGCCGTAAGCTCCTCTACCACCAGGTTGAACATCTCTTGGACATCCTCAGGGTCACGACTGCGTTGAAGTAAGAGGCGGCAGGCTTCGTTGACGACGATGCGGCGCTGCCTTGCGCCAAGCTCACGCCATGGCTTCGCTTTTGCGCCCATGCTGTGTGGAGAGTGGTCGAGTTGGCGGCCTACGAAAGGGCAACTGGCGGGAAAGGTCAGGGGCCCCTTCCGCGGGCCTTCCGCGAAGCTTCCGCGGCGCTTCCGCGAAAATCCGCGTTTGGGATTCTGTTTTTGGGTTCCCTACTGCTACCTGAAACGCACACACACACACACGCACACATCTCTCTTTCACACGCACGCACGCGTACGCACACACACACACAGGCTGAACATGCAAGTGTTGTTGCAGGCGCTCGTGTTGTTGCAGGTTGCAAGTGCTTATTAAAACCTGATCAATGCAGGGGCACCTTTGTCGTTTGACTTTGTGAGGCTGCACCGCTACACCCGGTTGGGGTGAAAAGCTAAAGCCGGAAATGGCGTCAGCCTGCGAATGACACTGCGGCTTGCTGCCCATGCTGGACTTGCTGCGCTGCTTGCAAGCTGCAGCTCGCTTGAACGATGTTCGGCATGTGACAAGCTAGGGGGGGCAAACTCTTCTTCTTACCTTCTTGCACCCCTTTAAACTTGCCCATAGTAAGAAAGGGCCCGCAGAAAAAAAAGTATTTGATTCCCCCGCTAGCTGGCACATCCTGGGTCCCTTTTTTGACTCGCACCACGGCCTGTCAAGTTTGTACCCCGAAGATCCCCTAGAACATAGCCACAAGGCTATAAAACCCTGAGACAAGCACATCTATAAATGAGCCAGGATCAATGCTTGCGCTTCTTCGCAGGCGGCCCGGCTTCCAACAAACTTTCAAAATGGCGAGCTGCTGCTTCCAACTGTGGCAGAACCTCTTCGAAGCGGCGCAGGAACTCCTCGAGCTTCTTTTCCAGCCCTTTCTTAGGCGGCAAAGCATTTTCAGCTTCAGCACGCGTTGTCTTACTCTCCTGTCGCACGGACTCTGCCAAATGCTGGTCTTCAAAGAGTATGTGAAGGCGCTGGTGGCCTGTAGCACGACGGAACGCACCCGTGCAGTACTCACAAAAAGACCCCTTTTGCGCCCAAGTGCGAGCTTCCTCACAAAGGCGGCATGTGGCCACGCGACGCGCTCCGTCTTGCCACCGAAGTTGAGCTTCGGCTTCTCCGGCGGAGTGTCTTCTGCAACCGCGGCAGCAGCGGCCTTCTCCGGGGTCATGACCTCCTTCTCCACCACCTTGGGAACAGCCGCTGCAGAAGACGCTGCGTGTGAGCGTAATGCCGAGGAAGAGCGTTCTGCTTGAAGGGGCTGCGCGGCTGGCTCCGCTGGCTCCAATGGCTTCGTTGTCTCTGCGACCTCCGCTGGCGGGTTGGCTGGGTCCGCCTGAAGAGCCGCCAGAGTTGGGTCCTCCACTACCTAGGATCGCAATTCCGGGCAACGGCCCCGCACACACACACACACACATAGGCGACAGCCCAAACAAAAGATGATGCTGTCTGAGCCTGGAAGCTCCAGACTGAGGGTTTCCAGGCGGAGCAACCAGTGCGAACAAAGAAGGTCTGGCTCTGAAGGCTTCTGCTTGGCCTCCAGGAGCATGGAAACGACAACCGAACATTGTGTGGGAAGCTCGAGACCCAGCCCAAACAACGCCCTTGTTGTCTAAGAGGTGAAGCCAAATTTGTTTCCCGTCAATAAGAAAACAAAGCTTGGCCCGATGGACAGTCCTGGACAAACCTACTTCGCATCCCTCTCGCCTCCAAAGGAGCGCCGCCCCGTTGAGCTTGGACTGCCTCTCCTTTCAGCCAACGCTTCCCGCGGGTGCTGAACTCCCACTTGAGCTCACGATCATCTTGGACCAGCCACCCACGATGATGAGCTGCCGCCAGGCAGTGCAACTGGATGGTGCCCTGGGCTTCCTTCCGCAGCAACTTCCCAATACACCCTCGGACAGCACACAGCTTTGGAACTTCAGGCTCTGGCGCGGACATTGGCGACATATCTAGGGAGGTAACCTACAGTTGCAAACCCTCCGCAGTTTAAAGAAAGGAGAATCCTCATTGGCCCTATTCTTGCCTGCTCTTCCATAACTATGTTCCATGAGCGTGGGTGGCCCGATGCCTGTTGCGCAGCCCTGTGCCAGCATGCGGCCGGCCACACAAGCCAATGGCACGGAGTTGAGCGCCCTTGTCCAGTTTGGTGGCTTGGGCGCGTGACAGGGGTTTCCATAGGAAAACAACATCCCCGAAAAACATGTCTTTCCACGCAAGCTAACCACCAACTTGAACTTCGCTTGCAAATCCATGCTAGTACATTGGTCTACCCCCTTGTGGACCACGAAGGTGTAAGCCCTCATGCCTTTGCCGAAACAATAAACCTGCTTTTGACAAAACGAGGCTGGCCCAGCATTACACACTTGCAAGAACATGTCGAACCTTCCTTTCTGCCTCCGCACATGCGCCTCCACCTCTCAAAGCTGGTTGTAAGAAGGACAGAACAGATCCTAGAACCCCCCGGGAAGCCTCACCCTGCATAAAAACTTCTAAGCAGACCCTAGTTGACGACCCAAGTGGGCACACAATCATGCAATCCACGTGTTCTCTCTAGTCTTCTAAACGCATGCCTCAGTCTCTCAATCAAAACAAAGCTGCTTCATATGTGCTTGTTCCACAAGCTGCACTGCCAGCACAAACAAACATACTCCGTAAACCCTTCCGCGAGCTTCCGCGGAAAAAACCCTTCCGCAAAGCTTCCGCGGGCTTCCGCGACTGTGGCGCGGCGCGCATTTCTTCAGAATGTCAAAGAATAAATTCCGTACCTTTACATACGTAATGGAGGGGCAAAAAAAACGCTACTCATGTTGAGTGGGAGGGTAATGGTAAGAATGAACTGGCGAATGTTGGGAGTTGATCAGTACAATATGTCATCATACCTAAAACTGTAGCTAATTCCTTTTCGCAGGGAAGCCTTCAACGCCTTAAACATAAGAGGATTTGAGCTCAGGTAATTTAAGATGTCTCAGGTAATTTCAACTCAGGTACCCTCCCAAACACCTGGAACCTGAACACAGGTTCCCCTCAGGAACATGGTCGTCCAGGACCTTTTGCGCAGGTCCCGCGACTTCTTTTTTTTTCCCGAGGGGGGAGGGTCATTTTGATGTCTCAGCCACCAAAAGGCACTGGCCTTGGCGCGACCGGGCTGCTGAATTCTGAGTGCTTTAAACTTGCTTGACGTTGGGTTACTCACTTGCCGAGTGGATGGCCCAACAAAAAGTCCAAACTTTATATTTCCCACTAAAATGGTCTTCCCAAAAAGTTTAAAGTTCATGAACTCAGGAAGTGAGGTTAGGGTAGCACAATTTGTTAGATTTGAGCAGTTAAGTGGTTGGAGTTCAACCACTAAACCACAATTTGCGCAAAAATGGTTCAAATGTAAAACGTTCCCAACAACAACCTTGTAAACATGAGAACACGGCTTTTGGCCAGGGAGAAGCAGACTGTAAGGCCGGATAGAATTGGTTCGAACAAGACGCGGGGTTGCCCCAAAGAATCTTGAGCTTGCCCAGCTTTGTCGCCCTTGGTTTGAACAAGTTGCTGTTGAGTTGCGCCGGGATGGTGTGCCGGATTGTGTAGAAACCCCGGTGAAACCGACTCTGCAAAATTGTGCTACCGCAAACACATAGACGGCCCCTTGGAATGACGGGGGTCACTGGATTTCCCCATAGGTTGCAAGTATACTTGTGATTTCCATTGAACAGGGATCCTGATATTATACACCTGAGCATTGCCTTGTAAATGGTGGTTTCCCTTTATTTTGGTGGAAAAAGCCATGTTTTAACTGGGCAAAATGTATCTTTTCAGGAGCCCTGTTGACAGTGCCACCTTTGGAGGTTCCAAAGACTTTAGAGGGAAATGGAGGAATCCCTGCACAACAAGCATGGCACCTCGTGGCAAACCCCATTGAGGTGGAATGATTCGACTGTTTCTTGCGGACCTAGGCAGCTTGCGTGCAAGTTCTTCCTCATTCATCCTATTTCTCCATTTGAGGCATCCTGGGTTCGGAACACACGCCACTGGAGAGCAAGTGGTGAGTAATCCGAATGGGATTGTGTCACACAAAAGTGAAGGACTACAGATCAACCAGGCAGGGTCAGTTGATCTGCCTCTCCGACCCTGATCATGCAGGGTTGGCCAATCCTAATCCACAATCCCTGTAGAAGCTACAATGGTGATTATTAGAAATTAATCCCGAGACAGCTAGTTCCCTTGTTTTCATGGAAAACCTAGTGAGCCATTCAAACATGGCCACGCAAACATGGTTGGTCTCCTTTTGATTTTTATTTACTCACATGTTCTTTACCCACAAGGGGATTCTCTAAAGAGGCTTGGTGTTCCTCCCTCAAAAATATACACACCCGTACTGTGGATGGATGAACACCTGCAACACTTTGACACCGTTGGAAAGCAGTGCTGTTATTTGAAGGGGGATCATATCAGAAGCCCTTGGTTGACGTTGGAAGGGGAGCAAACAACTGAAATTTGAACCCGGGTGTCTGAGTCTGAACGGTGCGAAATGGATCTCGTCCATCCACAGTATGGGCCTCCCAAAGTCAGAGAGTGGTTCACATGGGCACATGTTGACCCCGGACGAGCGAACCCCTTGCGCCCCTCCAAAAAAGTGGCGCTGCATCCCTCCCAAAGTCCAGGTTGATTGACGTCCCCATATTAATATATTAGCCGGGGTGTATTCATCCGGGGCCAACATTACTAGGTCCTCCAGTAGGGAGGATAGAATAAGGGTGTCAACTTTTTTCGGTTGTCTATTTTAGTAGGGGAACCCTCCCAACCATAAAAAGGGGTGAGAAAGGGCACCTAGCTGGGGGACCTAGGCTCGACTCCGAAAAGGCCCCCGAAAACTCAGATGCCCAGTGGCCCCCAAAAAGGGAAAAAAGTTGGCACCACCTAGAGTCTCCATGACCCTTAAAAAATGGGTCCATGACCCCTTAATTTTGGGCAATGACCCCATTTTGAAGGGGTCATGGAGACTCTAGGCACTGAGCAACTGGGACAGGCCCAGACAACGCGCCTGTTCCAGCTCATCTTTGAACTGGGTGATGGACTTCCGCGTCACCTCTGCGGAGGCAAAAGGCACCCTTGATTGCTGCACCCGGCCTTCCCCATGGACGGTGCTAAGCAAACAAAAACACACATTCCCAGCCACCCCCCGCCAAAATAAACAAGAAAAAACGAGGGAACAACAACAAAGCAGTGACACACCTCCGAACATAAACCATGTGTGTTGGATAGATAACTAAAGGACCCTGTCGATTCTGCGTTTGGTCTCCTTTAAAACGCATACTCTCCAAAAAAGACAGACCCAGAACCCAAAAAAAGAACGCTTGCTTCACCTACTGCCCGCTGACACACACACACACCTCAAAAAGAACCCCCCCAACACACCTGACCCACCTGCCGCTCCAGCTTTGCCCATGTCAACCCCCCCCCCAGCCTCGTTCTCCGTGCTGTTGCTGCTGAGACCTCGCATAACAAAATAGAAATAAAACAACACGGCACGGGTTTAGCA
>CAUJNA010000103.1:62500-102500 GCA_963377175.1 Effrenium voratum
GTTCACCGACAGTTTGAGATCGAGACGGTTTTCTGGCAGGCACCATTCGAGGGCAAGGTACGACATCATGTCCACCGTCCTATAGTGACCACCTGTGTCAAACCAAAAAGAAATGTTCTGGTAATTGGACAAAGGCCCGACAGCTTTTTTGATCTCTTGCATCTGCACCGAGGCTGCCAAACAAGTATGGTCAATCACCTCGCTGAGGTAAATCATTCCAACCTTGGAAGCTGGCCCTGATTTCCGACCTCTGTAAGCCACACATCCAAGGCAACTGACTTCCATGCGTGCCTGGGCCCAGTAGGCATCATTGGTGGCAACATCACTCAGAGGAAGCGTGTAGTTTGCCTTCCAATCCACCCAAAGCAGGAGGTCACGTTCCCCCAGGCTTGCAATCTGACGCTTTACTTCTTCAGTTTGCCGATGTGCGCATTCACGGTGAAACTCATAGGCAGAAACAACTTTTTTGACCCAAGAAAGTTCGTCTTCACACGATGCTTCAAGGGCATGGAGGTTGAAAATCAAGGATCGCTGCTTGTAGTCCGTGAGTTCCTTGCGGAATTTCTTGGTGTGGGAGTTGATGTACACCAAGTAATCGTGACAAAGTTTGGTACCACCTCTTGGCAAATTCGGGTCCCACCTCGCATCAAAATGCTGGAAATAAGGGGGGTAGAGCCGGGAAAGCTGGCTCTTGACCTTCTCAATGGTTGCATGCATTCTCCTAGGCGCGAAACACACGCAAACAAAGGAGCAACGCAATGACCAATCGACAGTACAAAAAGGGCACGACAGAGAAACTACTACTTCAACAAGATTAGCAACTTCAAGATGACATGCTTGTAGGCGTGGCAGTGGTCACAATAATCTGTGAGGCTATTCCCCAGCTTGACATGCGGCACGCTCTTTCTCAGGCTGCGGAGAAAAGTGGAAAAGGACATTGCCGTCATGAGTTGCTCTGACTGCAGGTAAACTTGGTGCGGATAAGCTGTCCAGTGTCGAACAAGAACTGGTTCTGCTACGTCATGCCCAGCTTTTTTGACCATCATGAACTTGCTGCTCTCCCGCGAATGCTCCATTGCTGCAGCTTTCACAAGTTCTTGGGCGCCCTCATCCTCCAAGATATTTGGGCGCCCTCTCTTTTCCAGCATGGCACCATCCTCCTGTTTTGCGCTGCGCCAAGTTCTTCGAGAAAGCAGCATGCCATGCTTTCCCGCCGTGTGCCGATTGCGGTACCCAGCTTCTTGGGAGCACTTGGCGAGGGCAACTCGGCACTCCTTCTGCTTGGAGAAGGCAGGGTGCTGGCACAGACTCTTCAACACAGACTGCAGTCTTGGGCAGTGGCATTGCTGCATACGGATTCCTTGCGCCATCAACGCCTCAGCGAGTCCAGGGTAAACAGCGACCAAACTTTTGACGACCCGTGTCAGCAACGGAGCGACATCATCAGAGCTCATGCAATGTCGCGCAATGAAGCCAATAAGCTGCTTCGCAATGCGGCCTTGTGAATGATACTTCTTTTCAGAGAAAATTCGTGGGGGTCGGCCTCGCCGATTCTGGCGGCGAGCTCGGGCAATCACACCTGCTATGGAAGCTACCTTTCTACGCTTTCCTTTCCCAAAAGCGGTCGCTCTGTCAGGCGCAGCTTGAAAGCCACCAGCAGCCTGTGCTGAGGCCATTGGCGTGCAAGAGTTCATTCAGTGAGCCAACGACCCTCCCAAAAGAGCTTCAAAAGAACCTTCTACAAAGCAAAAACAAACAAGGCTGCGCCGAAGAGCAGGAGGCACATCTTCTGCTTCTACTGCCCCTTCTGCTTCTTCTACTTGCTCTGCTTCTGCTGCTTCTGCCATTTCTGCTGCTTCTGCTGCTTCTTGAGCCCTCGCATCTTCAATGTACGCCGCGAAACCTGGAAAAAGCTGACACTGCTCCGCTGGCGTCATCGCCATGAACCTCCGGGCGCACTCTGCCCGCTTGTGCTCGTCCAAATTACGTCTCCGAGCATTGTGGCCCAGTGCTTCCACAGCAGCGCGCTCCAAAGACGAATCTCTTTTGGTGCCGATGGAGCGGAACCTTACCAAGTCAAAGATGCGCAGGCAAGAGGTCGCTTCATCAAGGAAACAAAAAGCAAGGAAAACATACATCATACAAAGTCTGCCAGCGTTCCAAAGCACAAAGCATCCCGGCCATTCCTTCTCAAATTTGCTTTCTCCCGGTTGGAGAGTTTTGGCGGCATAGCAGTGACTATGTGGTGCTATATATATGTATAATGTTTGACCCGTATGGAAATATAAGAGATTTTAACACACAATAGATTCCAATTCTACACCACATCTTCAGCTATTAACAAAAAGGAATTGGATTCAACCACAGCCTAGAAACATGCAAGTGGCTTCTTGGGTATTCCCTCCAACAAAACACAAGGCACGTGCTCCAGTGTTCAAGTTGGCAACTGCCTGCTAGCGCGGTGCTAGCGCGGTGCTAGCGCGGAGCTAGCGCGAAAAACTGAAAATGTTTTCAGTTTTTCGCAGCATCATGAATCGCAAGGTCAGGTGCAAATTTCGTGGCAGGCGCAGCACTTTCGCAGGGTCGGGCACAGATTTCGTTGCAGGCGCAGCACTCTCGCAAAGTTACAAATTTCGTGGCAGGCGCAACACTTTCGCACGGTCACCTGCAGATTTCGTGGCAGGCGCAGCACTTTCGCAAGGTCGGGTACAGATTTCGTGGCAGGCGCAGCACTTTCGCAAGGTCGGGCACAGATTTCGTGGCAGGCGCAGCACTCTCGCAAAGTTACAAATTTCGTGGCATGCGCAACACTTTCGCAAGGTCACCTGCAGATTTCGTGGCAGGCACAGCACTTTCGCAAGGTCGGGTACAGATTTCGTGGCAGGCGCAGCACTTTCGCAAGGTCGGGCACAGATTTCGTGGCAGGCGCAGCACTCTCGCAAGGTTACAAATTTCATGGCAGGCGCAGCACTTTCGCAAGGTCATGCGCAGATTTCGTGACAGGCGCAATGCTTTCGAAAGGGCGGGCGTGGCACGCGCGCACTTTCGCAAAAACCAGCACAGATTTCGTGGCAGGCGCAGCGCTTCGCAAGGTCAGGTGCAGATTTCCTGGCTGGCGCAACAAGGAGGAAAGAAGGAAAGAAAGAGAGAGAAAGAGAGAAAGAGAGAGAGAGAGAGAAAGAAAGAGAGAAAGAGAGAAAGAGAGAAAGAAAGAAAGAGAGAAAGAAAGAAAGAGAAAGAAAGAAAGAAAGAAAGAAAGAAAGAAAGAAATACAGAAAGAAAGAAAGAAAGTAAGAAAGAAAGGAAGAGAGAGAGAGAGAGAAAAACAACAAACAAACAAACAAACAAACAAACAAACAAACAGGAAACATAATCCAAACTGTAGTTCATGTTTTTATGCTTGCCTCCGCCGGCCGGCTTTGCCGGCTCTATTGGCAGTGTCACCCCTGAGCCTGCGCAAGCCCATTGACACAAGCAACTGCTGCAAAGCGGCACTGCTGTGTCTCGCAATCTGTCGACCAAGCTCACAAGCAAGCGCAACAACATCCATGCCACACAAATCACAAACTGCTTCTGGTGCAATGGCTGCAGCAATGTGTCAAGGAAGCAGCAGTGATAGTCTTTTGACTCTCTCGTGCTGCACCCCAACTCACCACAGTCGCAAGACCCGCACCCGCAGTCACGAGACTGGAACCCCTCACAGAACCCCTTGAAAATCATGAGAAGCAAGCTTAGCTAGCCCTCTTCTGCAAATCTGCCATTCTCTTGACGGCTGTCTCAACTTGCTGCGACAACCTCTGGAGCAACACCAGGGGCTGCTGTCTGGAATCCGCCAACTCTGACTCTCGCATGCTCTTGCTTTCCTCAGCCACAGTCCTCTTCATATCTTCTGTCCAGTGGGCGGCGCATCTGCTTCTACCGGGCTTGCGGAAGCAGTAGGTGCACTGCGGGCACAGGGCATTTTGCCAGCCAGGTGACCTAGGCCGTGCGCAGTACTGGTTCTTGCACGTTTCAGCACGCACAGTCACACCACCAAAGCCGGCGCGAAAGCCAGCCACTTTCTTGGAAGAAGGAAGCTGGTCGTCACTGAGCGCGGCCCGCTTGACCGGCGTCACAGGTGCTTTCGCAACGCTGCCCTCAGGCTTCAAAGCCTTGCCCCCATTCTCTGGAACCTCGCCCATCATCGCCTTCTGGCAACTCTCAGACTCAGTGACAATCGCAACTTTGTCCACATCCTGGGGCGGCGTCGTGCTCCAGCAGATGTCAGGCTTGTCGGCAACATTCGCAAAACTTTCCACATTCTTAGAAACCTCCTCCGGCTTCTTTGGAGGGCTCAGCTGCTTGTTTGTCTCCGCTCGCTCTTCCTTGGGGGCGGACTAGAAACGCAAACGACAACACAGTGTGACAAACATCGGACAAGTTTCCTGAATCGTCTGTGGCTTCGTCTCATCCACAGAAGCGGCAGCCTGCAAATGGGCTTGAAAGAGCCAAACTCAAAACCTACGTGACTCCTGGCTTGGGGGGGGGGGGGGTTTGCTTGGCCTTGTGGGCTGTCGCCCGCTCCGCGCTTTCTCCCTCAAACTCCTGCAGCACAGGAACAGGCCACGCTGCTGCTGCAGTCACCTCCACCACCACCACCACCGCAACCAACCACCCATCACCCACCAACCACCCCGCCACCACCGCCACCACCACCCCCACCCACAACAGCCCGACAGCACGAACCACCCACAGCCGTAACAAATAACGAGCGAAACGCCCGCCACCCCCCCCCCCCACCGCCAAGGGGCAAGCTGCTCCTCCGCGACTCCGTCGTTATAGGACCTGACAGGCGCAGCGGTGCAAGCACTAGCTACCAACCACAGCCACTACCACTACGCACCACCGCCACCGCCACCGCCACCCCCACCCACAACCAAACAACCCGAAAACAACGAAACGCCCGCCGCGGCCCCCCCTCCCCCCGCCAAGGGGCAAGCTGCTCCCCCACGGCTCTGTGGCTATAGGACCTGACGGGCGCAGCGGTGCAAGCACTAGCTACCACCGCAACCACAACCACAACCACCACCACCACCACCACCACCACCACCACCACCACCAGCCAGTTATCATGTCTGCTATCGCTATCTTGGTCCTGGCGCTCATATCCAGCTGCGATTGCAGTTCGAAGGCTTCGATAGCAACGGCCATCGGGCGAGTGGTATAATCCTCAGCATTGACAACAGCACTCAAAAGTGACTGGCAAGCCTTCGCTGCAAAGCCTTTGCAATTAGAGAGCAGCCATGCTTCTGAATTGTTTGCCGCAATTGATGCCGCTCAAATAGTACTTCGTCTCCACTCTCCACATGGGTGACACTTTGCGAGCAAGGAATGCCTTGAGCCCTGAAAGCGATCGGACAGAAAGAACATGCGCCACGTTAACCAAAGTCCCCGCCCTAGCGCGGAGCTAGCGCGTAGCTAGCGCTGCCAGTGGGATTTGCTTAATTTAGGTGGGGGCCCGCCTCATTTCGAAGAGGACAAAACAAGATGCAACAGGAATTATGCACATACTGTATATGGCTCCTTAGCCGGCCTTTTTGAACGGAAGCCATATACATACATACATACATTACATACATACATTACATACATACATACATATATACATGCATACATACATACATACATACATACATACATACATACATACATACATACATACATACATACATACATACATACATACATACATACATACATACATACATACATACATACATACATACATACATACATACATACATACATACATACATACATACATACATACATACATACATACATACATACATACATACATACATACATACATACATACATACATACATACATACATACATACATACATACATACATACATACATACATACATACATACATACATACATACATACATACATACATACATACATACATACATACATACATACATACATACATACATACATACATACATACATACATACATACATACATACATACATACATACATACATTACATACATACATACATACATACATACATACATACATACATACATACATACATACATACATACATACATACATACATACATACATACATTATACATACATACATACATACATACATACATACATACATACATACATACATACATACATACATACATACATACATACATACATACATACATACATACATACATACATACATACATACATACATACATACATACATACGAGAGAGGGAGATTGGGGAGAGAGTGGCTTGGGGGGATGGGGAGGATGGGGAGCGGAGGGAGGGAGAGAGGACGACAGAACACACCAGGGAGACAAGGGAGAGAGGAAGAAGGACAAAAGGGAGAGGACAATGTCGGCGGACTGAGCCGGAGGCTCTAAAGTTTCTTCAGAGAGTCTGTTTTCTGACTTGTCGTGGGTGAAATGGAAACTTTTAAATCCTGAAAACCTACTAAGCCTAAGGGTATGGCGGCGAACTGCTAAGCAACAAAAACGGGCAGGATACGATGCCCCTGTCACCAAACAGCACGGTTTCAACTATGGTTTCAAAGTAGTGCAAAGGGATTTCGTCCGTCCACGGTATGACTTGGAGATGCTTGGTCAAAGACCTGTTCTGAACCTGCTCTCACGTCCGATCGAGTGGATAGCATCCTCCAGTTGGGATGGATGAAACCCTGAGACCGCCTTTGCCGACTCGCCAAGAGTTCAACCAAGCTTTTTGTGTACCACCCCAAAAGTGACTAAAGTCCGAAACGGAACTCGGGAAGTGAGAACATCTATGGGTGTGCAATTGTTTGGGGTACCCTGTAGAAACCAACAAACCGTATGGTTTCAACCACGGTTTCTAAGTCGTGCGAAAGCGTCACAGACCCTTGTGACTGCTTGCGTGGGCCGGCCTTGCCGCGGATGCCAGCGATGACCTTACTCCGCTCGCCTGAGCGACAGACATTGGAACCGTGGGCAAATAGCCCCCGTTTTCTGTGTGGCTTTGAGGGGAACCCCCAAGGAAAACAAACCATCATGTTATTATTTTGTGACACAACCATGCTGTTCTGGCCATGGGAGTATGGGTATCTGTCAAAATTCAAAGTCGGGGCCCGGAAAATGGATAGCCTCCTGGTGGTTTTGCTTTACACCAAGGCAAAACGGGTACCCTGAAAACAAAAGCACCTACATGTCCACCAACCGTCCCATTTGTGACCACGGTGATAGCCCACGTTGCCAAGTGGGTTGAACATCGTAGAAGACCGTAAAAGGTCTTAGGGACTGGTCTGTGAGGTTCCATGTTGGCAGGGTGTGTGTATGTGTGTTTACATTTACATATCCCTGCCCATGGCAGGGGTAACTGCCCTCAGGCAAATGGATTTGCTGGGGGTCTTTCGCTTAGATATTAGCTCACAGTCAGGGGTATGTGTTCGAGGAGCACCACAAGACTCGCGGTCTTCCTTTTTGGCTTCTCTTTAAGCCACCCTGACCTGGCCCACAATCAGCTGGGATTCGATCGCTTTGGGGTTGTGTTTCGGAGCTTTTAGTCGCACTTCCTATCCCCACCTCGACCCCTCGCCCCCAACTGCTGCCTTCCCCCACACGCCAAACCTCAAACCCCGCACCCTACCTGCTCCAGCCCCCCTGCACCCCGCACCCCACTCCCTTCCCCGAGACGGCACTAACTCCACCAGGCAACCCTGTGATGTGGACTCTTGTCCAATAATATTTTACACCCCATGTTTCCAACCCCAAACTTGCTCTCATCCTCCCTTTTCACCAAAGCAACACAAGAAGATCGGAAGCCAAGCTGCAGGGACATATCTGCAGGACACCAGCCAAATACCGGGCTGTGACCACGGAAACACCGATTTACCTTCGGGGCAATGTTCCCCTTCCCTTTCGACATCCCTTCAACCACATGCCCATATGAGATGTAAAAAAACTGATGGTTGTCCTCTTGGTCTGCTCAAGCCAGAGGGAAAAACGCGTACCTCCAGACCCCACCTAACCCCACGCAACCGGTTGCTTCCCGCCGCCCGGAGTCGGGACCCGCGCCCCGATCGGAGGGCGTCAGCAGGTCCAACTTCTGGAGCTCCGCCTGGACCTGCGCAAGAGGCCCGGCGCCTCGTCGTGTTTTGAAGGTTCCCCCCCCCCCCCCAAAATGACTTGTTTTTTCCGGTTGGCTTTTTCCGTTTGGTTTCTCTTTAAATCCGCAAAAAAAAAAAAAACACATAAGGAGAATTGAGAATGACACACCCAGAATTGAGAATGACGCACCCCCCAAAATGACTTGTTTTTTCCGGTTGGCTTTTTCCGTTTGGTTTCTCTTTAAATCCGCAAAAAAAAAAAAAAAACACATAAGGAGAATTGAGAATGACACACCCAGAATTGAGAATGACGCACCCCCCAAAATGACTTGTTTTTTCCGGTTGGCTTTTTCCGTTTGGTTTCTCTTTAAATCCGCAAAAAAAAAAACATAAGGAGAATTGAGAATGACACACCCAGAATTGAGAATGACGCACCCCCCAAAATGACGGTTTTGCCGGGTTCGAAAACCCCCAAACACCGGGTACCAACTCCTAAAAAAAGAGAGGCACCCATGGGTACGTCTGGTTTTGGAGGGTTCCCTTGCTGGCTGGTTTTAAGGTCAAGCCAAAGGAAAATGGGTGCCCCCCAAAAAAAAACGACACCCAAATTGGATGAGTGGGTTTTGGGGGGGAGGGGTGGGATTGGATCTCAATTTGGGAAGGGCATCCAAACAAACTCCAAAGCATTTGTGGGAGGGTAGGGAACCCTTCTTAGGCTTGCTTTGAAGAGACACCAAGAAAAAACATGCCATTTTAGGGAACAAACCATTTTAGGGACCCCTATCTTTACACATACCCAATTGTTGCTTTGGATCAGGTTTCGAGTGTACCACTAGAGTCTCATGCACCGTTGGAGTTGGTTCCCTGTTGACATGGGAAGGTTCCAATGGAGGCTAAGCTGCGAACCCTTTGAGGTGGTTTCAAAAGGCAAAGAAGCACGTTGATGCTTTCTTGAAGTTGGCACCCTCTTTGCTTGGCTGGAATTAGAACCCCGGCAAAAAAAACCTATTTTGTGCTTGGCTAGTGGAAAACAAAGGGGGCCCCAAAAAAGCAAAAAAGGGAAACAAGGGGAGCCAATTCTGGGGAAGTTTGGGGAAGGGACACCAAGGGAAACTACAAACTGGGATGGTCACATCCGATAACACATGGATCACTTGCGACGGCCTCGGTCCACGTTCCTGTCCCTCACTCTTGTTATGTGTATAATTACATATTATATGCGCGCGTATGTAGACAGACCGCAGGGATGTGGAATGGCCAAATTGTGTGACTGTAAAACCAGTCGGCAAGGGCAAGAATGCCCTAAACGAAATCTCTGTCCACAGTCATGAAACTCTTCACGAAGAAGCAAACACCCTCCTAGCCTAGTGATTTGGGGTACCCGCCAGAATGGTTGGAAGCCCCGGAGGGTTGCCAAAGATGAAAGCCGCGGACACCAAAAGAGTGACCAATTCCCTCTCCCAAACTCACGTCCTGAGTGGATTGGCCACAGTCTGGACTTCTCTATTTATCACTGAAATGATCTTCCCAAAAAAAATAGGCCAAGAACGCAGGAAGTGAGCAAATAACCTCAAAATTTCATCCCCCAAGAGGACCTGGGAAATTTTGCGAACCCCAAGTAAACCAGAGACTACTGCAAAATGTGACCAAACTGCACGCAGATTTTGCTTGAACACCTGAGAAGTGCATCACCAATATGGCCTGCTACAACAGGCTTCCAGAGACCGGAAAGGAACCAGGGAAATTGAAACTACTCCGAGAAATATTTAAGCAAAACAACTACAAACCAAAGTAAATTGCGAGGGTTCAACTTGTTCCCAACTTGCAATATCACAAACCTCATGGACCGAAATCCGCTGTCTGTTCGACCTCACTTAGATGAGCAACTCAAGCACGATTGCTTGGGGAATCCACCAGAGTTGGACAAATCCCGTGGTTCAAACACGTGCAAACCACTGTTGCCCCCCAAAACATGTCTGCGGCGAATAAAGGAGTTGAATTGTTGAGGGTCTTTTTGGGGTTGGTTTAAAGGGGAAAGGGGGCACCCACCAATTGTAGGTGGTACTGTGGATGCACGAATTTTCTGCACCTCCATTCAGAAACCCTGGTTTCTGATTCGATTCCCCTGCAAATACCAACAAACGTTGTGGTTCCACAACTTTCATTTCGTGGTGCGGTCACGGATTTCGCAACCATCCACTGTATGAACCCTGTAATGCCATGCATTGCTTAAAGGGGCAGGGTACTTAGTAAGTGGTTACTAAGCCTGGTTATATCCCTCTTAGGAAACTCATAACCATGCTAAGTGGGTTATCACCATAGTTATTACCCGCTTGCTAAGTACCCTGCCCCTTTAAGTGGTGTTGACAAAGACCAGCGCCCGCATTTTGAGGCGTCCAAGATTCCGACTCCTCCAACTCCGGCGCCTCGGGTCCCGAATGATCCGAAGCCACGCCTGGGCCGCGCTGGCGCGAGCCTTCTGGAAGTTCTGGCGCCACTTGGCCGCGCGGTCCTCGGTGGACTTTTTCCTTTTTTTTGAGATCGAGATACCTACGAGTACCGAGTGAGTTGGGCCGGTTGGAAGTAGGTGGAAAATACAAACATGGTTACTGACCACTTACGAACTTAGCCGGAAAGAAGAAAGCACCAACTAGGTCCTCCAGTAGATTGAGCGGTTAGAATAAGGGTGCCCGATTTTTTTCTGTAGTCGTTTTTAGTAGGGGAACCCTTCCAACCAAAAAAGGGGTGAGAAAGGGCACCTAGCTGGGGGACCTAGCGCATACAACCGTGGTCAGCTTGGGTTGAACATCCAAGGAAGAAAGCCAACCGCCTCAAATTTTGCCCAAAGGTGTTCTTGGAAGTGAGAACCTTTCTGGCGTAAATCTCAGTTGCCCACAAAGAAAAGGTGATCACCTTTTGGGGCCAAGACTATGAACGAAAAACCGGACACCAAAGTTCAAACAGTCGATTCCCCTTGGGCAAGTCAGTAATCCCAGAAAGGGCAAGCAAGGTAAACCCAACTCAAAGTGCACCAAATCCCGTTTCAACGTGTGCTCAGAGGCAAGAGAGGAGCTACCCGGTCAAGAGGCGAAAACTATGGTTTTCCTCATGAAAACCGAAGATCAAAACTGAGGCCAAAAAATGTGTTGGTGTTCAACCAAGCTGGCCGTTCAAAAGACACCTACAGTATGGAGTCGCAACAAGAAAATCGGAACCCCGTGTCCCCCAAAAAAGAACCGTAAAGTGAAAACCATGTTCAGTGGGCTTGGACCCGTTGGATGGGCTTGCACCTGTCCTCGGGAAGGGCCTGCTGTGTTGAGGCGAATTCAGCTGGTCTCAGGCACCTCTTACAACAACAGGCGTGCAGTGGGAATCTTCCGCAATTTTCCAAAACCTAAGCTTCTTTTGGTGAAGCCAAAGAGAGCAACCACATGCGGAAGGGGAGGTGTTGGAAACCCGGGTGGCGAATGCCCCTCTAATTCTCCTTGAAACCGACTGTAAACGGGGTGCCCTCTACCATTTCGAGCATGGGCTAGGAAACCAAACTCAGCATGCAAAGATCCAGAAGCTCACTTCCTCAGTGGACAGGCCAAACATATGCCAAACTTCTTATTTACCACCAAAATGGTCCAAACAAAACAAAAAAGAGTCCATGAACTCAGGAAGTGAGGAAGTAGGGAAGCAACCAAAGGGCCCCCCCACAACTCAACAAGGTTCCTTCTATCCTTGAAAGTTCTGATCGAAGGCTCCCCAAACCTCTCTGAGGGCCGGGCAGACATGCGGAGAGCGCGACACCCCCGGAACGGTTCTGCAAGAAACTCCGCTTCGGATATGTCAACCCCCATCGACTGGTGGATGCGTGGCTGTCTGAAACTGGCCCTTTCGAGGCAAAAAACCTGCAAAAAGGCATCGTGTAGAGTTCTTTCTCGGCGCGCAAAAGCGAATGCATTGAGGGGTTGTGAGTCCACACTAGCCGGGCTCTTTCTTTGTCACGTCCCGAATTTTGAGTCGCGCCGACAAACTCACGCGCTTAAGCCGACGCCGCAGAGATGGACAAAGTTCTGTCAAACTGTCCTCTCTTTCTCAGTATCTTTGAGTTCGCCTCTGTCTTTGTGGTACTGTTGTTTTTCTCTGCCGCTAGTCTGCAGAAAGTCCACAATCCCTACAGGAAAACCAGTACAAGGGGGGAGCCCGTTCTTGACTCAGTAGGATTGCTTTTGACCAGCCCAGCTCCGGAACCCACTGGATCGAGTTCTTGAAATTTAGACCCCCTTGTCGATGGTGCATACAAAGGGATATCTCACTCCTTTTGGATGGCCGGGAAAGCGGACACGCCCCTTTTGGAACAAATAGGAGCCCTGAAACCCCCTGGACCCCTCCCTGAAAGCTGCCCCAAACCGCCCCAGAGCCTATCTGGGCAAAGGTAGCCTTCAGCTGTTGGGGAAAAACACCAAAAATCCACCCCCCAAGTTACATTGCGCATGGACTATATGGCCATGGGTCAACCCTGTGAGCATCCCAATCCCGACTAAAATGGGTGGTGCGCCTGTCTCAAAATGGGATACCATTGGTGTTGACCCAGGGCCATATAAAGGACCCCCCCCTTTTGGGATCGAAAGAACCGCTTCGAACCGAGGCAGCAGCACCCGCCCGGCTTGGTCATTCGCGCCTGAAGGCGCTGAGCGGAACGAGGCTGTTACTTGGGGCCCAAATCAAACAGGGATCCTTACAGTGAACACACCTGAACATTGCAACTTGTAAATGGTGGTTTCCCTTTATTTGGCTGGAAAAAGCCATGTTTCAAATGGTTGCAAAATGTATCTTTTAAGGAGCCCTGTCAAACAAGCCAAGCGAGCAGCGGCGTTTGTCGTTGTCTCTTGTTGCTGATAGTACAGCTATGTACCAATGCCAGCCTAAGCGCGCAAAACGACATGACGGAAAGAGGACACTCAAGATGAAACACGCGTGAGCAGCGACCAACGCCCATTGACCTTGGGTTCTGCTAAAATTGTGATGAAGTCTTGCATATACAGGCCTTACTATAACCCCTATTTAAAACCAGGTAGTAGAACCACCTAAGATGGCCCTACTAGCCTACTGGGTCTTGGGCGCTGCTCAAGTGGGGGGCCCTAAGGCCTTGATAAGCCCCCTTCCAGCTACTGAGACAAAACGTGAGATACGAAAGAACGGATCCCTTGCGGCCCAAGAGCACCTTCTCGAACATGTGGGGGCTCATCATTTTTTTCTGGGCCCAGAAATAACGGGTAGCTTGTCCCAATTGGGAAAGTGATTCATCTTTTTGGTGGTCATCCCATGTTTATCGGACCATTTGATCCCCCCCCCTTCATCAAGCATGATGGCCTTTTGGTAAAGTAGATGGCGCCGGAAATTTGGTAAGTGGAATAAATCCCGTCTAACCAGTGGAACGCATCTATTTCTAACCAAACCAAGCTAGAAAAAAAAAAACTTCCCCCCTGCCACAGAATGCTGGTTCTCCTTCTGGTGTCTCTGAACACCCGCCCAAAAAAAAGGGGGTACCAACTCAAGTTGAAACCGCCTCCCCCTCGCTCTCGCAACCCCTAGGAACTTCAGGCATCCGCACCAAAAGGTTCTGCAAGAGCCGTGGCTCCTCCGGGAGCCACCTGAAACATGGCACGTGGCATGAGCCTTTCGCATGTGGCACCAGGTCCCAAGTGCTTTCTGATTAAGATGGAGTCTACCCTCAAGTTGGAAACATGGAGTATACAACCACTATCAAGCATGGGGTATGACCCAACTGCTTTGTGGTCCCGTGCCAATCTAAAATGGAGCCCACTACCCCCAAACCACTACACAAACCTTGATACTCCTTGGGGGTGGTTTGGGGTTGAAGCCATCAAAAGGAGATTTTGGACATATGCAGTTTGGACCCGGGCGCTGGTGGCGGTTTTAAAGGAAACAACATTGGACACACCAGCCGCGATATGGCTGTGGGTCACAAACAGGTTCCCATTTTGGGAACCCTGGCAAATGGAACCAAGGACTAACACCTGCGCTACCCTGGTTGAATTTTGACCCATACCCATATGTCTTTTTTGGTTGGGCCCCCCTTCTTTGACAACGGGTTCTTAGAGGAAACACCTGTCTCTTTGACACCCCTGAAAGGTACAGGTTTGGTGCAGCGGTAGGCCTCCCGCAGGTGGTTTTTGGGGGTGCCTCTTCCATAGACGGAGAGAAGCGGGAGCCGAAGCCCCGGGAAAATCTGCAAAAGTCTAGGGGTTGATTCCTTGTCCATTCTTTGCAACCATCGTTCTTTTCAAAAACCAGCTGTTTCCCCAGGGTTCTGGGTTGTTTTTAGAAAGAAGGATGCCTGGAAAGAATGTGGAAGCTACCCCTAGAAAAAGGAGTAAAACCTTCTCCAATCAGTTGACTAGTCATGGTGATGAATTGAATGCCGCGATGGTGACTCATCACTCACTTCCCATGTTTCAATTTGGATCTCACTCACCATCCCAACGCAAATCGCCGAAGCCTGCAATCTGTCCCAAAATTGGGAATCCCACTTTTAGCTGGTTTGCATGGAAAGCCGAAACGGAACATTGGGCACCGCCACTTTCGGACGAGCGTGTTCCTGATGAGAAACATCCAACTGAACCATGAAGTCAACCAACGGAACCTTTTGCCCAAAGGACCCACCAATGAAAGCTCCACCTTTCCAAAATGAACCGACAAGGGAAAACCAAAGGTCAAACGGTCGAGTCGCTTTGGGCCAGTGAGGAACGGCATGCTGCCAAACAGTCAACTGGATGCCCTTCGAGCTGAACTGCTCAGTCCAAGCAGTTCAAGCAACAAACGTGCGGGGTGCATCTTCTGAGAGGGCGTCCAACAGGCATTAGAATAGGGTTGTGGAGTTGCGGGGGTGCTTTAAATGCAAATGAAGCTTTTACTACAAGACAAGCTGTGAAATTTACCCTCCTGTCCACGAACACGGGACGCACCACCAAAGAGTCCTCTTAAAGGCAAATCGTCTTTCAGGCTACTGGGGTTGCTGCCCTTGGGCCGCTAATTCCTTCCAGGCTTCCTTGGAAGGGCTTGGCACACCCCGAAATTGGTGCATGTTGGTTCCAAGATTTCAAGGTGAACTTCCCAGAGTGATTTCCTTAGATGGGCCCTAAATTTAAAGTTTTACTTGGGGTAACAACAAAAAACACAACCCGCCCGCCTCAGCTTTGGCTGCAAGTATGCCACCAGCGGCAGGAGCAGCGTCGCCTCAAAGACTTCCATGGCCCTTTTCAAAAACCTCCCGTTTTCAGGGTACGTGTTGTGTTGGAGGGTACACTCTTGCGCCATTTTGGAAGCCAAAGGCAAACCAGCCATTGTCATGATTACAGGAGCAAACCATGAGCAATCAGTTGGCCCCTTGTGTTGCCTTTTTGGGTTGGGTTTGGCAGGGAAACCATTTCGGGCCTTGTCTCCAAATTGGAAGGAACCACCCAGAAAAATCCCCCTTCCCGAGGCATCGTACTCCCAACCCTTGGATGGTCCTTGTCCGCCTCAGATAAGTCGGCTATAGCTATGGTTAGATGTCCACGACCTGTTGCATGTACAACCACGGTTTGTAACCCACTTGCCAAGTTGAACATTCAAGCAAGGACCCCCCCCCCCGCTTGCGACAAATAATATTGTTGTCCGTGATGCTTCTTGCAGCAAACAATTCCACTTCCAATCGCTCTTGTTTTTTCCCCATTTCCCACACTGTTGATATTGATTTGGTACCCAGCAAAGCTGACTTCACCTCTCCGAATGCTTTCAACAATATGATGTCATGGAGCGGCTCTCAGCTCCGAATGGCAATGTTGAGGGAGAATCACAACCCAGGGTTCCTGAAATCTCCTTTTGAATATTACCCCGCCAACAAACGACTCGTTTTGACTAGGACCTCCAGTAGAGAGGTTAGAATAAGGGCACCAACTTTCTCTGCAGTCTACTTTAGTAGGGGAACCCTCCCAACCAAAAAAGAAACGGGTGAGAAAGGGCACCAATTGCTGTGGGACCTAGTTGACAGGGCCTTTAACCAAAAAAAACCGGCGGTGAACAAATACCACAGCCAAACGAAGATCATCGGTCCTGACAGCCCCAGGAAATGGGCACCTGAGGGGCCTCCAAGAGATGTTTTTTTTTTTTGGGCACAGGTGTCAAAAGGAACCCGAAGGTGGTGAATCCTAAGCTGGAGAAGCTCTCAGGGGAATCTCGTCCCTTGGATGTTCAATAAACAGCGTCAGGCAAGTAGGTGATACTGTGGATGGAACCATTTCCAGCGGAATCGTCATTCCAAGCTTCTTCTTTCCTGGTGCAGGAGTTCGTCCATCCTGAAACCATGGTCAAATCGCTTACCAAGCGGGTTGAACATTCAAGCGTGGGTACAAGTGATGGGTTGTGCTTTGGGTGCCCCTGTTCCAGGATGCTACACACGCTCCCCTGAAACCTCCATTTAGCTTTCCCTGGAGAAAAAAAAAGAAAAACATGAAGATAAATCTTTCCAGTGAAATCGGTTCCCTTCAACACCAACCGGGGATCCTGAAAAACCGAATTTTTCGGCAAGTGGAATAAAGCTCCGTGGGGAAGTTCCATGCCATCCCCCGAGCTCCGGGCAGCATCCGGCCCCTGCCGCCCCAGGCCACTGAGCAGCTCTGGGTCCTGGGATCGGACGCGGGGCTTTCTTCCGATGCCTTGAGGCTTGGTGTACCAAAACCGCATGGGTTTGGGGGTTTGGGGGGGGGGGGGGAGGTTAGGGGGGGGGGGGTCGGTTTATGAGAGCTTTGGCGTTCCAAAGTTGGCTCGGGTGGAAGTTGGCGGGGGAGGAGGTTGATGAGGCGAATTGAGGCGATGATTTTACTTGGTCAGGGGACTCGAGTCATCGGCACCTCTTAAAAGGCCTTAAAAGCTCCCAGAGTGCGTCGACCATGCACCCAGTAGAAGCTAGCCAGTTTCAGCATTTGAGGGTAAATTGTTTAACCATGTTTCTGTGCGACAGGTTGCTGAAAAGTTGTTGGTGCGAGAGATACAGGGAATGAGAAATGGAATGACCCGCTTATAAACCATCCAACTGGTGGTTTGCTTTCAAAGGACCTCTCAGTTCATTCCATCTTAATATGCCCCTATCGCACCCGCAAGTAACTAGGTACTCCAGTAGAGAGGTTAGAATAAGGGTACCAACTTTTCTGTTGTCTATTTTAGTAGGGGAACCCTCCCCAAAAAAGTGTAATGCACTCTTGGGGGACCTAGGTAAAGGAGAGTCCACCCAAAAACGAGTCGAACGGCCTTTGAGAGGCCCTTTCACCTCTGGTCGGAGCTGCCTTGCGAACTTGGCACGTGGGTTCTCTGAATTTACCGGTGGTGTCCGAATTGAAACGAAGAGACGCTACGTTTGGAGGTTCTTTCAAAAGGGAAATGGCTGAAAAAGCGAGCTCCGAGCTCCGGCCGTTTCGCTTTCATGGGGGTTCATTCTTTCTGGCAGTTTTACATTAACTTTGACCCTGAACCCTACCTACCTATTGGAGAGGCGCAAAAAAAACTGGGCCATCGTGACCTCTTTGCGATGTAGGGAGGTCCCTTGGCAACTCACCGGTTGTGGACCTCCCTAAAGCCAAGGTTGTTGCACGGGCACGCTCATTTTATCACAAATCCCGACCTTGAAGTACCCACGCCTTGATTGTGGTCACGCGAGCAACGGACAAAATTGCTTGTTTCGCCACATGTTCGAAACTTGCATGGGATCCCATGTCCTCCCCAAAGCAACAGTAGACTAACCATGACTTTGGCAGCTCATCGCGAATTACAAGCTTCTACCCCCCACCTCCTACCCCCCTTAAATAAAATAATAAAATCCTCCCACCAAACATAGCACATGGAGGGTACCTAGAACATCAGTTTCCTCTTGGAGGGTCCTCGCAAGTGCCATGTTCGTGACTGGTAAACTCTGTAATTAGGGTTTGTTCCCCCGTGTGTTTTCCCGATTCTGAGACACATCGCCGGGCTTCCAAGACACATCCAAGAAAACGACGAGCCGCCCTCCTCCAAGAGCTGCGCAAAGCTCTGCACCGCGCAGTGCACCGCGAGGAAGCTGCCCTCGGCTCGTCGTGCGGAGGCGCGCCAAGGCGCCAAGGGATTTTTGTTGGATTGAAGGGAGCTCAAACGAGGGTCCCTGAAGGTTCCTCCTGAGGATGGCTCTTGGGGGGAAAAAGGGGTCGTTCAGTACCTCCTTAGAAGGTACCAAGGGACCCTCTAGGTTCCAAAGAAGCTGGTTAAACTGAGTTGTGGGTGGAAAAATCCGGCTTTACCCTTTTAGGATCTTTTAGGTGTCCTTTTTGTAGGGTGAAATGGGGTTGCAGACTTGCGGGGGAAACTAAAAGAAGGGTCATTTTGTCAGACGCTCTCAATCCCCTTGATCCAACAAAGACACGCCCAAACCTCCTTCGAATCCCCAATAAGCCTGCTTTAGTAAAAAGCTCTAACAGCCCAAGGAACAAAACCATTTTGACCTCAGCTTCACAAGCTGCAAGTCATTCACTTGACTTCTGGGGGTCAAAGTCAGAAGCTGCAGGGTGCCACTTAGGGGCTGGCTTTGACGATGAACCCAGCAAACAGACCGGTATTTTTTGGGGGGGTCTTGTTGGGCTCAAAGAAAAGAACTGCTGTGGCCATTTCAAGTCGCATTGCCCAGAAGCGGCCAAGTAGGCAAGGATCGAAGAGGTTCTCAGGGTTCCAGTTCAATAAGCGGTCAGAAGTAAAAGGACGAGACCCGAAGGGGCTCCAGATCAATCATCCAAACCTTGGCAATCTTGAAGGGGGGCTGGGGGGGTGGGGGGTGGGGGGGGCCACATGCCTATCCCAAAAGAACATTGTTCGTGCGTGACCATGTTCATGGAGAGAGAGTATTTGCCTTCAAAAAAGGGTCCCCTTCAAACTTACTGGTGCTCAGCGCGTCCTTTCTTCGCGACTCCCCAGAGCTTGGAATGAGGCTCATTCAGTAGGGGCACCCTCCCCCAGGAAAAGGTAAAAGGGCACTACGGGGGGACCTACTTAAAGGGGCAGGGTACTTAGTAAGCGGGTAAGAACTATGGTTATTGGGTAATAACTATGGTTATAACCCACTTAGCATGGTTATAAGTGTCCTAAGTGGGATATAACCAGACTTAGTAACCACTTACCAAGTACCCTGCCCCTTTAAGTGGGGGACCTAGATTCCCTGCCTCTCGCAAAAAAAAAAGGCCCCGCCCAAGCCTCGGCGAGAGTCCGCGCGAGGCGCGGCAGCCACCACCGCTGCAGCAGCTGCCGCGATTTCGAAAGGCTTTCGCGACGGGGCTCTTTCCCTGGGCCCTGGGTTTAGGGAATTGGAGTTCCAGAAACTTAAGCCAAATTGGTGAAAAAGTGGATAAAGTTCTTGATCCTGCTTCCTAGTCTTAGGGTTTGGGGTTTAGGGTGTGATCCAGTGCCACAGCACCTCCCCCGATGGAAGGGGAGGAGCGCCGTTTTGTATTGGGGAGGAGCCCACCCCAGCCACCCAAACTTGCACCTTTTAAGCCTTTGGTCCCATGGCATTGTTCGCCCAATAGGAATTTCAACTAATTAAGCAGTCCAAGTGAATGAGGACTCAGACCACTTTTAAAGGAGTACATCCCCCCTGCTAAGAAACTGGGGTTGATTTGAGAAAAACATTAGAATCTCACCAAACTGCCAAATGCGTTGCCCGTCAGCATGCGTGACATTTGAGCGGAAACGGAAAAGGTCCAGATGATTCAAACCTTTTTCCCCAAACAGTTTACTGTTGGGGTTATTACTCTTCTAAAACGAACGGCCCGCATGCTGCCAGATGCCCGGGCCGCATGCTCGCCGGCGTGCGCATTTGCTTGTCTCCCAGTGCTGCCAGATCGCGTGGGAGCGGGGGAAACACACCCCTTGGGAAATCACCCAGCTTTCCGTTGAACCACCTCTTCGGTTTCCCCCAGAGTTGTTCCTTTGAGGGAAACCACCTATACGGCAAATCCCAGGTGGAAAGAGGGTTGCCCTGAATGGGAAAGTAAAGGGAACATTTGAAGACAATCCCAGTGTGTCGCTTCCGCTGGGCCTCTGAATTGGGCTTGTTTTGGCCACTTCTTCCTATGGCTTCGACAAAAAGGTGTGTCGCTCGAGCAAGAAAAAGGAAGCATCATGTCTGAAAACGGGCACTGGAAATTGTCTCCAACGGCTCTCCTGTTCCAAGGAGACGAAGCAAAGCAAAAGCGATGCCGCGCTTCGGAAAATTCACAGGATCTCTAGGCTTCCAACGGTCCACTGAACCCACAGAATTGTTGTGCAAATGGGGGCTTGGACCCAAAACCACAAATCGATTTCGGTGGTTTCGGTACAAGATCTGGATCATGAGAAGAGTGTGGTTGGAAGAATCTAGATCCCAGTTTTTGTTGCTTTTTTCCCCCCGGGTCCTTGCTGGATTTATTATCCCAAGTCACTTCTTGAGCGAATATATCAAACGGTTCAAGCGTGGGTACCTCCTGTCCACTAACATGTGACCTGGCTGACGCGTCGTGGAAGACCATTTCAACGGGGTTTCAAGGCAAAAACTGGGCTGTGGGTCAAAAATAGGGTACTCCCAAACTGGAACCTTGGAAATATCGAACGTGACAAACACCTGCCTGGTTTCATTTGAAACACCCCACAATTTGTTGAACAGCTCAGACTCGTTGAAGACTCAAAACTCCACGGCTCCCAGGCATCCCTTTACTCCTGAAGGGCTTTGGGATTTGGTCCAAAGGCAGCTGACAAGCCAGCTTTGCCTTTCACACCAACAGAGTTACAAAGCCGGGTGTTAAAATGGTCTAGAACCATGTAAAGAATTATGAAGGCGGCCGCAACTATTTCTGGCTGGGACTGCCCCTTACTAACCTTCATGTACCTGGGTTTTGATTGTGGCTCAACAGGAGCTATGGATAAATGTCCGAGACACACGTGACGTATGCATAGAGTCGTTGATCGCATTGAAGTATGTTAATGCGTTGTTTGCGTTGACTCGTGAAATTCCATGAGCCCAATTGTTGGTTCAGTCTTGTGTATATGTGGTTTGCATGACAATATCTGTATGTATACATGTTTTGCATAACACTATTATATATACAAAGCTATACATGTACAATATGTATGTATATATACGTAAACAAATACATAAAACAAATGCGTCATTCAATAAGTGAATTGAACAACATCATAAATATAAACAAACACAAATAACCATATATATATATATATATGTGACGATATATATATATACATATACACATACATACATCTATATATATACATATATACATATACATATATATAGATATATACATATAGACATTGTTAGATCCATTGAGTTCCAACTGTCCCGGGCCTGGCCACTCCGATCCCCGAGTATCGGGCCTGGCGTGTGAGCTCCGGGCTGAGCAAGGCCCTCGCCAGGAGACCGAAGAAGACCTGAGGCGAGGCCCGAGGATGGATCCGTCGAAGAGCTCGTCCCCATTTTCGCGGTGTCGTCGTCCCCTGGGAAAAATGAGAAAACATCTAGTAACGATGAGGGAAAATAAGAAAAAATATGTTTTTTTTTTTTTTTAGAAACATGAGAAAATGAATTCAACAAAATATTTCCAGTAAATCCAGTATGCCCGCCTCAAGAAAAAAACATGTTTCCCCGTTGTTGCTGAAAAGGCAGGAAAAAAAGCAGCACCTAAGGAAGATCCAGGTATGTCCAGTAGTGAAATGGATTCCATCTATAAAACCAACAAACAAATAAAGAATATTCTTAAGCAAATGGAAGATAGCTATGCCTCCAGGGCTATGGAACCAGGGGGGCTGCTTATAGGAAGATGGTCCATTTGCTGTGGGTCAAAAATGGGTACCCAAAGTGGAACCCTGGGAAGTGGAAACATGGACCAAAATCTGCGGTCCCCTGTTCGTTTGATTTTGACCCACAACCATTTCAGGACCCCCAACATGAGGTTCCATGTGGACAGGAGGGTTCTAGAGGTTGATTCCCCAATATCAAAACCCGATCGGCGTTGTTTTTGGGTTACTGGAGTTTAGAAAGATTCCGATTCCTGGAATGGAAATGGAAGGCACCCCTATGCCTCAATGAACAAAGACGATCTTTGTCCCAACAACCAGTGCGAAATGATATACACATGATGGAATCAATGAACATGCGGAACAACCAGTGGGCATGGGTCAAAACTAAACCACCAGACGGCAGGTTCTAGTCCATGTTTCCATTTAGCTTCCATTTTGGGGTTGCCTTAAATCCGACCAGCCGAACATGTCTTAAAAAACCAAGGGGTATGCTCTTGTAATATGGACCCACCAGAGAAATGGCACCTTGAACAGGAAAATGGCCTTCCAGGGTACCATGACTATGGACCGAAAAGGAGAGACCAAAAAGGTCAAAAGGTCGATTCGCTTTGGACAAGTGAGAAGGAGTGCTCACATCCAAAAGTCCAAAACAGGGGCAAAGGGTGGCCAAACTTGGTCGCAGAAGCCGACAAAATCTGAGCCAAAAGTCGCATGTCTTTGAAAAGCCAGGTGCTGAAGCACATTTTGAGTGGGACGCCGCAGGCCTGGACCTTCTTTGGCTTCAGGGACTCAAGATCCAAGGGGGATGGGCCAAGCGGGGATCCAAATCTAAAGAGGTTGGCTTTTTGAGCTTGGCTTTCATTCAGCGAGATTGGAACATCACCCGAAGCGCGTGGCTTGAATTCCAAAGGTTCCAAATCCAACCGCTTGGCTCACAGAAAATGGGATAACCAAACTGAGCCCAATTTCCACACCGCCAAGAAAGGGTTGATTGTTTTACCAGAATGACTCGAGTTTACCTAAAAAGGGGCCAGCCGACAGGCTTGAATCCAACAACAAAAAAACCAGATTGTGCCAAAGGGGCCAGTTCACAGGCGTCCATCTGTTGAACCGCATGTCTGCAATGGCAGGTGTCGAGGCCAAGCCCAAATGGCCATATGGGTCAACAAATTGAACTCGGCAAACATCACCCCATGTATGTATGTATATATGTATGTATGTATGTATGTATGTATGTATGTATGTATGTATGTATGTATGTATGTATGTATGTATGTATGTATGTATGTATGTATGTATGTATGTATGTATGTATGTATGTATGTATGTATGTATGTATGTATGTATGTATGTATGTATGTATGTATGTATGTATGTATGTATGTATGTATGTATGTATGTATGTATGTATGTATGTATGTATGTATGTATGTATGTATGTATGTATGTATGTATGTATGTATGTATGTATGTATGTATGTATGTATGTATGTATGTATGTATGTATGTATGTATGTATGTATGTATGTATGTATGTATGTATGTATGTATGTATGTATGTAATGTATGTATGTATGTATGTATGTACATGCGTATGTCCGTATGCAAAATATGTAGGTCTGACGTATGTACGACGTACGTATGTACGTATGTAGGTATGTAGGTATGTTGGCATGTATGTACCTATGTAGATATGTAGGTATTCAGAAGTTATGTATGTATTCATAAAACTCAAGATGAGAAACATAACACCCCTTGCACAAAGAAGCTGAGCCTCCGAGGAAAACCATCTTCAGTCTCTTCCGCCGCTTTACCCTTAGGGATTCCATTGAAGTGACATTCTCAAGTTTACCCTCAAAGGGACACCATCCCGCAAAGCTTTAAGCAGTGTGCTCACTTCCTATCGAGTGGATTGGTTCTCCAAAAAAGCCACCAAACTTGTGATTTACCAACCAAAAATGAATAGTCCATGAATGCAGGAAGCGAGTGACTCCATCCGAGCCCCAAAAGACTGAAGCGGCGGAAGGGGGGGTGGACCTTTCTTAGGGTGTCGGAAACGGGAGATGGTCTGCCGATGTTGGAAGTATCGTGTATTCAGTTACCCGGTGTCCAAGCATGAAAGTGGACAGTAGGGTTTGGAAGCCTACCATCTGAGGACCCGCAACGTCCGCTCAACGATTGTTGGAACGAGGGTATTTGCCAATGACCCCCTTTGTACCGGAGTGGGTACCCTCTTTCCAACAATGGAAGTGTCCAGCAGACAGCAGGCTTCCCCAAAAAGAAAGCAAACTTCCAACACCTCTCCGCTTCCGTGATTGGACCTTCCAAACAAAATAGCCGGGTTTACCTGGCAAATGGGCCATGATACCTATCTAAACCAGTGGAACCCATCTAACTTTAACCAAGCGAAGCTAAAAACGACCCCCGCGGCCCGCGGCCCGCGGCCCGCGGCATGCCCCGAACGCCTCGCCTGCGGCCGCCACCGACGGAAGCCCTCCGCCTGAGATGTCACGCGGCCGACGCGGCCGACGCGGACGATGGACGTTGGATCGGCCGCTCACGGCGGGTGCGAAGGAACATCGGCCTGCATTTTGAAGAAAGGGCTCAGCCTCCAAAACCCAACGAACGCAAGGAATCTCAAGAAAGGACTTAGCCTCCAAAGCCTAACACAAGGAGTGTACAAGCTGCGCAACTAACACCAGGAATTTGAAGAAAGGGCTCAGCTTCCAAAGCCTGACGCAAGAAGTCCAAAAGCTGTGCGCCTGAGTCCGAAAAAAAATCACCCAACAGCGGGTGTGCCGAAGATCTGCACCGATGTTTAAGCAAGGATTCGGCTTAAGCCTCGGAAAAAAGGATCCAGTCCGAAACAGCCCACCTTCGTCAAGTGGGCGTGGGTCTAGGGGTTGATTCCGAGTTGTTCAAGAATCGTTCTGAAGCCAGCAGTTGTCGAATTCTTAAGCCCGGTGTGTACTTCTATACTGTGTTAAGAAAGGATACTAACCTGGGTTGTCCTCAGATCCCCCGCTAAAAGTTTAATTTTCAGTGGGTCAAATGTAAAACCCCTTTAAACGCTAAGGCTAAAAAGCCAAGGGGATGGCAGGGAGCCACCAAGCAACTAGCTAGTCTTTGCACTATTATTTCTGGTGGTCTGGTCTGAAAACCTGGATGCCGTTTTCAGAATCGACGTTCCCTTGATATATCACTTGGCAGGAAAGCACATGCCCAATGGTCCAGTGCAAAGGCCCCGAATTTCCAACGGGACTTGTCCGACTGTGGATGGACGAAATCCTGCACCACCTGGAATGAGTTGATTCTCCGGTAGATACCAACAAACCATGGTTTCCGCATGGCTTCAAAGTAGGGCGAAATGGATTTCGTCCATCCACAGCAGGTGTGTCAGGTGGCACTGATGAATGATCAGAAACAGAGTGAAGCCGGTGCCGTCTATTTTCCATGATTTCAATTTAGTGCGAAATGGATTTCGTCCATCATTTCCTTTGCCGACTTACGTCACATGTGGCTTCTGATTGAAGTTCAAGCGCAGTGTGGGCTCCTCAACACGAGTCATGGGCCAACCAAAGCTCCGAGCGCGTGCGATGCGGCTCGGTCCTCCATCATGGAGTGCAAGGCCGAAGACGTCGTAGGCCATGACTCGGGCTCCTGAATTACAATGCAATAGAGTACGATGGGTTGTGACACATTGCATGGCATTAACTTTTGTGAAGTCCGATTTTCACGTTCGGCACTGCATTCCAATACATTTGCGCTACCGCACACTGCATCAGTCGCTACGCTGCGAATCATAGCAGTCACTACAACACCTGACTTGGCCTTGTGGTGCGTCACATTAAGCTACATCAGCTTCCATTTTGCACGCACACATCATTTTTCAACGATACATTACATCACAGGAACTACACTACATATTGTCACACGGCTGTACATCGCATCACGTATGATTTACACAACGCACGTGTGCCCATACATTGAATGATACCAAATGCCTAGCTCGCATTCCTGGATTAAACACAGAGATAGCATCAAATAGCGAGAGGCGAGATGTAGTGCGGCCGTATTCTTAAAAGCAAACGCACCCCAATGGAGTCGCTAATTCACACTTGCTGCGTGGATTGGCCCACACAAGTCCAACACGCTTTAAATTGCCAGAATGGGCGGCTCGTCCTTTTTGTTTGCGCGCAATTCTCCCCTTTTTGCTTGGCTTTAACTGAAACAAGAAACCGCACCATTTGGGGGGTGTTCCTTTAAATGGAACCTCCCTTAAATGAAGATCGTTCCCAAAGACAAACCAAAGACTAACCCCCCCCCAAAAAAAAAAAAAATAAAGGGGAGATTCCCTAGCCCCAGTTTTTTTAGGGGGAGATTCCCACTTGTATCACAGAAGTGGTTGGACAAACCGCGAGTGATCAACCGCACCCCTGAACGCCTCGGAGGCCTCGGCCGGCCGTGCGCCTGAGGTCGTTTTCCGGAAATTTGTTTGGCGAAAACGGTGGAGTCTTACGGTGCATGGAGAAAATCCGTTTGCACCACTGTAAAACCATGGTTGAAACCGTGTTGTCGGTTGCCAGGAGATCATTCCAGGGTTCTCAACTAGGTCCTCCAGTAGTTTGAGGTTAGAATAAGTTGGTACCCGCTTTTTTTGGTTTTGTCTATTTTGGTGGAACCCTCCCAACCAAAAAAGGGGAGAGAATGGCACTGGGGGACCTAGTCAAAGAAAGCCGGGATCAAAGCAACCGGGGTCTTAAGAGTGGCTGGTGGGGACCAAAACGAAGCGCGCAACAGACTACTCAGGTGTCCATTGTAAGAGTGGTTTGTGGGATCCACAAAATGTAGCGCAACGTGCCAAATTGACAATAGGCTACTTAGCCGGTGCTCGCCGAGTGTTCAGATCGCGGCCCCCTTGCCGCTTAGGGCGAGCAAACTCGATATGGCTGTGGGTCAAAAATATGTACCCAAATGGGTTGCCCTGGTAAGTGGAAACATGGACCAAAACCTGCGGTCCAGTTCCTGGTGGTTTAATTTTGACTCATACCCATATGCCCATGGGTCAAAATCCAAATGGTACCCCCAGTGAACATCCAATTCAATCCCCACTAAAATAGATTCTAAAACGGGTGGTGAATTCACCTACCAACCAAAATGGGCTCCCATTGGTTTTGACCACCACCGCCACATCAGCCTTGTACTCCATCGGGCGTAAAACCAACCGGGGGGTTCCAAAGGAAACCTTTGACCAATTCTCAAGTTGGGGGTTGGCCATTCCTTGGGAACGGCTTGAACCAACCCAAGAAATGCCACACCAACCGCCTCCAGGGCGAAGTGCCTTAGAACATGACCCCGTACCACTGTGGTCCCCACTTAGATCAAGCAGGAGGACAACAAGACAGATGTAACCAACAGCAGAGAAATCAAACCGTAAGGTACACATGTAGGGTTCTGTGTGCAACAAGTGCAAACGCATACAACATGCAAGCCAAAGCCTTTCCAACCCTTGCTATGGTAGCAAAAACTGTGCATGTCTGTGCAGCCCCCTACTAAAAATTGGCAGAGAAAAAACGTCTAACATGGCAAGAGTGAAAACAGGGGTCACTGGAAGTCCCCCTGAAAGTTGCAATTTACCGGCGGTTTCCATGAATTTACTGGCCACTGTTGGAGGTGAAGAGGGAAATGCAACTTACGAGCCTCTCAGGGGGAAGGAGAGGCTGCCGTCGACACCGATCGCCTCAGCAGCCCCGAGTCCCGAGTAAATGGATTGAACCAAAGGACGCCATCCGCGTGATTTGCTTCGGGGTGGGGTTTTTTTGCGGGATCTTCCAGTCAGTTTGATGACCAGAAGCTCGTCTTGCCCCAAAGAAGACAACTTATTCACCGTCTTTGGAGATTCCCGTATAAAGGAAACCAAATCGGGGATGGTTTTTCTCGGTGTCATTGAAACTCATTCCCTGCCGATCGCACCAGCAAGTTTTTTGGGGTAGCCTCCCACTAATCGAAGGCACCTGGGTACCTGGTTCACAACAACTCTCCCGTTCCAATTCTGAGTGGTCGTAGGCTTGGCACCTCCAAACGGTCGATATCCTGTTGCTATTGGGAAATGGGTTTTGCCTCTCACGTTTTGATCTTGCTCGGCCCCTTGCCAACCGTTGCTTGGCGGAAGCAAATCTCAGAGCAGAAATCACCATGAGCGACCTCATCATGGACGAGATTGGAAAAATGGCCCCGAATGACCATGTGTTTGAACAATAGGGGGCCAAACCGTTGAGAGAATGACAGCTGCAGCTTCTGTCCACTCCAGCCTTGTGTTTCAATTCGTTGCCTTACAGAATGTGAAGTTCTGCACAACCACAACATTCATGGCTGATCAAATGGCACTGTCGCCGCTGTAGAGCGAAAGCCTGTGTTCAAAGGCCCCATGCCTGCGCCAGTCCACCCAGTGGCCGGCATCGTTGATGGAGCGGGCGAAGAAGTCACAAGCAGCATGAAGGACCGCCGGTGCTGTAGACATCGTTGAAAGAAATCAGGGTCCCTCTTTTTGGTGACAAAAGTTAAGGGAAGCTATCCTGAAATAGGGCCCTCGCTATGGGTCGAAGGGACCCGTCCTCAACGCCCGTGTCCATCAAGCAAAGGGCTCAGCCCAAAATGCAACATGTTTCTGCGAAGACATTCTCTTGAATACACCGCACGCACTGCACGCTGGGATCCGTTTTAAGGGATCCAGTTCGTTGGGAGAAGTTTGGCAAAGCGAACTCCTCCAGGAAACGAACTTTGAAAAGACAACCGTTTGGTGATGCCAACGATTCACTTTCATTTTCCCTTAGACCCTGCAAAACAACTTTCAAGAGGGTCAGCGATTGTCTTGCTAGAGGTAGGGAATCCGAACTAGAATGAACCCAGGCTTTGGTCCCCTTTAATAAAATAGTGTATATTCGGGTCATTCCAATTCTCAGAGACCCTGCCTGTCGCACCAGCAAGTTGAAAAGAGGACAACCCCAATGGTTCACTTTCTTTAGGACCTCCAAAATGGCTGATGTCCCGTTGGTTTCCCTTGAAACGACCCAAAAGGGGATACCCGAAAAAGTATGCTCCCGGTCCCATTCCATAGGTTTCCATGGGTTTGACAGAATTTTCATTGGTTTTAGTTGTGCATGGGCTTCCTCCATGGGTTTTCCATAGTTCAGGAGCTCTCGCGGGTTCTGCTGTCCCCGCAGCGAAATGCCACTGCCGAGCCACACCCACCGCAAGGTCTTCGGCCAAATGTACCTGGACATCGAGGCGATCGCTCGCCACTCAAATGGCCACAATCCGCCCCGCACCCGGCCCAAACGATAAGGTACGGTAAACTAGGGATCCTTACAATGGATCCACCTCAACATTGCAACTTGTAAATGGTGGCTTCCATTTCTTTATTTTGGTGTTGAAAAAGCCAGCCATGGTTCAAATGGTTGCAACATGAATTTCTTTTAAGGAGCCCTGTTTAAACATAGCCCGTTGTTTTTGAACGGAGGTGTGTTTTGCCTTCAGGTGTCAAAGTTGAGAGGCCAGGGACTACGTGTTGTATCTGGCTTCCTTCTACCGAGGTGGCTGAACTGTTGCAGCCGCCAAAAAATATATATGAGCCGATTGGCATTGGGAGCTGTGCTGTCAGACTTCAAGAAACCCAAACATTGTGAAGGCCCTTCAACATTCCAAAAAAGCCTGAAATAAGGAATCCCCAAGTAAAGGATCCCCCCAGGTGAGCTCGCACGATAGATTAGGCAGATGTTCTCCAGGTCGCTGCCAGGTGTTTGTTGGTGAGAGGCAAGGCCGAAGCGATGATGGTCAGACGGTGGAGCTGGAGGTGACGACTCGTGGTGCGGGATTCCAGTGCTTGGACTGAACAGGGATCCTTACAATGGATCCACCTCAACATTGCAACTTGTAAATGGTGGTTTCCCTTATTTTGGTGGAACAAGCCATGTTTCAAATGGTTGCAAAATGAATTTCTTTTCAGGAGCCCTGATGAACTTGGTGGAATTTTGAAGAGAGGCGCACACTGGCCACTTCTTGCTTTGCAGGCGTGCGAGTGGCTTTCACCAGGGCGCATCACCAGCATCAGCCGCGATCAGCTGACCAGGCAGACGGGCAGACGGTGCAGTTGCAGCTCTGAGGGGACCCAAGTCAAGCGCCCACTGCGACGACTTGACCAACCGGAGTCACGCGGCAAAGAATTGTCGCCCTGACGTGGCCCATGAAGCCCCTTGGGCATCCGCCAAGTAACAGCCACACGACCGTTGTTCTACAAGTTCTTCTTAAGCCGGCACCCTCAAGGCCCCGACCGCATGGTGACACCTCCAGCACCCATGAAATGGGCTGTTCAAACTGGAGGAGAGCCTTTTCACACCCAAACACCTTCAGTCTCCAAAAGCCTATTCCTGAGTTAAAGCGCGCGCCCATTTCTGGGTTTGGAAAAACCCCAAAACCGCTTTTCCGCCGACCCAACTCGTCCGGAACCGATCGAAGCGATCGAACCGATCCGGGCACGTTGATGCGCCGCAACTGCGCTGCAATGTGCAGCCTTCGACTTGCCCGATGCAAATCCTCTTTGGGCGTGGTTTGAAGGGGAAACACGAGGAAACCACCCATGGTTTGGGGGTCTGTTTAGGGAATGCCAAGGAGTACGTCATTTTTTGGGATAGTTAAGAAAAAGAGGGAGGAAATACAAACAAGTTGTCCAAAAAAAAGACCTCACCTGTAAAGGAAAAAACTACTTATTGCACTATGAATCTTAATAGGGATTCATGTCCAGCAAACATGATGTCCACCCCCCATTAAGATCATTGCAAAGCACGGCAATTCGTGTTTGGTGGACGACAAAGTACTTACCTAGACCTGGCTGCCAGACACAAAATGAAGAACTGAACATTCTTCCCAATCCTGCCAATACAAGAAGAACAATGAGCCAATTCTAAGCAACACTAAACCAGTACTAGGCCCCTACTTAACCAACACTAAGCCAGCAACACTGATTGAGATTGACGAAGGCCCCAAACAGCGAAATTCCGCGTGACGTCCTTTGCTAAAAGAGCCACCCAAACAAAATGTCAAGGGGTGGTACAGGACACCCATGATAGGAAATCAGACCCATGAGGATAATTAGGGCACACTCCATGCACCCATCAAGAGCAATGTCATGTTCAACCAACACTAAACCAAATCTAAACAGCAGTGAAAGACTAAGATGAAAACGGGATCGAATTTTCTCGCGCCCTTTTGTTTTACAGCGTGAGCAAAAACAATCAACTGGGGTGGAAAAGCAGGATCTGCCTGAAACAAAAATACCATTCCCAAATATAGGTGTCCTTTTGGGCAACATTGGTACATGGGGCATAAATCCATCTATACCCGCGGACCCATCATCAAAAGGCCACCCAAGTTTTCCAGGCTTCAGGGTGTGACCCTATGCGCAAGAGGGGTCTTTGGCCCCCAGTTTCACATGGAACCCCTCGCACCCAACCTTTTTTTTGGATCGGAGTCTCCTTTTCAAAGATGGACCCCCGCCTTTTGGGGTTCCATGCTAACTCAGGGGTCACTGGATTTCCGCAACTCAAAAGTTGATCAATCTGTTGGAAACCCCATTCAAGCAAAAAAAACAAAAGGAAAACAAAAAAATAAAACAACTATTGGAGGTTTTCCTTGGGATGTTGCTCAGAAACCCTGTCATTTGCGGCGGTTTTCGCTCCCTTAGGCGGAGAAAAAGCCAGCGGCGTCGGCGGCGGCGGCTTGCGCTTCGGCGGCGGCCTCTGAGATCCGCTCGAACCAGAGGCCGGCTCGACACCTGCGGAAGGCGAAGCCTGGAGCCATACTTAAAGCGATCAATTCGGTACGGGTGTGTGGTTTTTGGGTGTCTTTTTTGGGGGACCCCTAGAACCACCCAAAACCAGGCGCCGTTTAGTAGGCCTGGTGAGAACCCACAAAAGCCATCGCTTCTTTTGTCTCGGTTCAGTGGGTTGTCTCACCAGGCCTACTTCCCACTTGCCTCCGAATCGAGGGCCCCTTTAAGTCCTGCGGGATGCCATGGAAGATCAATGAGAAACAGAGCCACAATCAATGATAAACTCCACGGCTCCCAGGCATCCCTTTGCTCCTGAAGGGCTTTGGGATTTGGTCCAAAGGCAGCTGACAAGCCAGTTACAAAGCCGGGTATTAAAATGGCCGCAATCCCAGAAGCATGATTCAAGAATTAAGAAGGCGGAAATTTCCGCAACTATTTCTGGCTGGGACTGGCCCTTATTGACCTTCATCTACCCGGGTTTTGAGTGTCACTCAACAGTTTTGGTGGTTCTACTTGCATCTTCAATCCATAGATTATAACCATGGTTGTACGGCCGGCTGCTGTCCCGTGTTAACCATGCTTAAACAAAGACCTTCTGAAGCGTGTTGAACATCCAAGTGGTTCCCAGGTCAATATCAGCCCACAACAGAACGCACACTTAAATGGCCGCCAAGGCGATGTTTAAAGCCACGCTTTCAGGGAAATCCACTGAACCCTGCCCTACCCTGCGTCCCCCTAGTGGATGTTTTCAGGTTGCATGCGAAATTTCAGTTGGATTCGCGGCCCCGCGCACCAACATGGGTTGGTGCACCAGTGCACAAGCCCCGGTTCCAAAAGGAAAGTCAAATGTTGTCTTCCGGAAGGGGGTATGCGCAGGTTTTATCTGAAAACGCGGAACACCTTCCTTCACAGGTTCCATCGATATGGTGGCGTGAGCGAGGTTCTTCTTGAGATTGACCCCCATTTCCTTTTCACACAACCCCCCCAAGGAAATAGGTCCCTGATTGGAGACACGCCCACTTGGATTTTGTTCAGGTGTTTCCTACGAATGAAAGTGCAACAAGAGCCCAACCTGTGGCTGTCTGCCCCCCCAAAGCGATTACTCAGTAAACGGGGGGACAGCGTTTATGAATCAGGCTTGATCCCATTCGACCCCATAGGGGTAGAAATATTGCCGGTAAGGGAAAACAAAGCCAAACTTGCTACCAAATGTTCTACCCAAACGTGGACTTGATCATCTTTAAGGAACAATCAATCAATCAACCTTGCCCGCCTTTTGATAGGGGTGTATGACTCACCAAAAAGACCCCCACAAGAAAGTGGTCTTCCAAAACCCTCTTGTCAGCTTCCATGACTGAGAATCCCATTCCACAAGCCCGTCCAATCCACAAACCTGTCTGTCTCCAGTTATTCAATAGCCCTGGAAAAGGGACCCCTTGGTGGGGACCGTTGTAGTGGAAGCCGCCAAAAGGGAAAAAGGGATGCTGAACCAGGGTTCCCATTCCTTCCCTCAGACGCTCCTAAAGGAGTGGTTTCTCAAATGGATGGGTGTCTTTAACGTTGGACCCCCCAAGCTGGCCAAACACAGCTGTCCTTTTCAACATCCCTCAAATGTCCGTTTTCTGATCCGCTGAAAGCTTAACTAGTGGGTCAAAACGAAATCCCCACTAAACACTAAAAGGCCAAAAAGCTAAGCTGAACCGGATGGCTCCCGGGCCAAGAAAAGAGAGCCCACCTTTTTCGGGTGTTTGGTGGGCTCCCTACAAGACCCTCGATCTACGGTTCAGGTCCCAACATCGCAGGCGTTTTTCTTCCAGAGCTCGGCTTCGCCAACTCCGGCAGAGCGGCACCTGGCGAAGCAAAAAAAAAAAAGAGAATCGTGCGAGGGGCTCAGGGGAAATGGAAGGGAAAGGAGCCGCTTTCCACAGGCCCGGATTTAATCAGTAGTGATAGGCTCCCTTAGAAAACGGGGACAAGAACAAATATGCTTAAGTTGCAAATGGAAGTAAAGCAACTAGGTCCTCCAGTAGTTTGAGAGGTTAGAATAAGTTGGTACCAAGGAGTTGCTTTTTTGCGTAGATTCAGCAGATTCTTTTTGAGAGGTTAGAATAAGGGCAACCATCTTGATTCACAACTAGGTCCTCCAGATTTGAGAGCTTAGAAGAAGTTGGTACCAACGATTGTTATATATATATATATATATTTTTCGGTTGTCTATTTTAGTGGAACCGAATCTCCCAACCAAAAAGAAATGGGTGAGAAAGGGCACCAATTGCTGGGGGACCTAGCCCAAAAAAGGGCCGCGTCCTCTCTCAGGGTCCCTTGGTAGCTGAGGAGGTACTAAACGACCCCGTTTGCCCCCCTAAAGCCATCCTCAAGTACCACGGGATCCTCTGGGTCTGATGAAGGTGTTTTGAGTGGAGTGTAAATCAGAGAAACACAACATTGTTCGAGCCAGGGTAGGGCGCAAGGGTTATGTTCTTCCTAGTGGTCCGGACCCACAAAAGCTGCAGAGGGCTTACCTTTTCGAAGAAGCTTGTTTCCACAACGCGGCAAAGTCCGCAGAGGGTTCACTTGTTCAAAGACGCAGGGTTGGTTTAGGGTTGGTTTAGGGTGGTTTGGGGTTGGTTTAGGGCTGGGTAGGGCTGGGTAGGGCTGGTATGGGGTTGGTTTAGGGTTGGTTTAGCGTTGGTTTAGGGTTGGTTTAGGGTTGGTGTAGGGTTGGTTTAGGGTTGGTTTGGGGTTGGTTTAGGGTTGGTTTAGGGTTGGTTTAGGGTTGGTTTAGGGCTGGTTTAGGCTTGATTTAGGGTTGGGGTAGGGTTGGTTTAGGGTTGGTTTAGGGTGGTTTAGGACTGGTTTAGGCTTGGTTTAGGGTTGGTTTAGGGCTGGTTTAGGTTGGTTTAGGGTTGGTTCAGGTGGTTTGGGGTTGGAGGGCTGGTGGAGAAGGGCTGGTTTGGGGGTGGTTTAGGGTGGTTTAGGACTTGTTTAGGGTTGATCGAGGGTTGGTTGAGGGGTGGATGTAGGGTTGGTTAGGGTGGTTTAGGGTTGGCTTAGGGCAAGTTTATGGTTGACTTAGGGTTGATTTAGGGTTGGCTTAGGGTGTTTTAGGGTTGGCTAAGGGCCGGTTTAGGGCTGGTTTGGGTTGTGGTTTAGGGTTTTTGAGGCGAAAGGACATGCTGGGGTTCAGGATTCTCTATGGCTATAGGAGGAACCCCCTTGTACCCACCCTCAAGCATTACACAATTGGATGTGGCCGGGGCGGGAATCAACTTTGATTTTGGGACACCGCGGGATCGCCCAGGAGACCAGGTGATGGAATGAGGGAGCCGGAGAAAAAAAGCAGGTTATGTGGGTATAGCTCAAAATTAAGCCACTGGGGTTATGCAGGTTTTAGTCTACCTTTTCATTTGCCAGGGTTGCATTTTAGGTCTCCATTTTTGAGCCACACCCATGTACTGGGATTGTTGGACACGTAGGCTACGAATGAGCTGTTTGGACCAGTTGATGGTTGAGTTCGAAGTCATTGCTCATTCCCTGCTGGAAAAGCGAGTCTCAACGTGTCAAGAGTCCCTTGCTACCACGCGCCATCTCACGCTAAGCAGATACCAGTGACCCCAGTCAATCATCCTCACACGATTGTGTGTGGAGCATTTTAAAGGGGCCTGAAAAGGGGTACAACTACCCTTTCATTGGGTTGCAACTCCTTTTCCCTGAAAAATTGGAAGAGAACCCAACCCGTGTCTTCCAAAAGCCAAGCACGAAGGATCAAAAGGGAGGTCCAAGGGGACCCAATTTGGAGGATGAGAGACTCCTGAACGGATGGTTGTTATATTCACCCAACCTTTGTTTTCATGGCGGCAACTGAGCCCCAGGGAAAACCTGCGGTGGGATGTTTCGAGTGGATCTCAAGATTGACTGCAGCTCAACTTGGTTCGCGAGTCGCAGGATCACGGGTTTCTTTCTCTATCGGCGCCTTTCCTGTACAGAAGTCGATCCGAAAGGGCCTTGCTCAAATGATCCCTGTCTTCCCAAAGTTCCCAGCGGAAAGTTTGGATTTGGAGTTCGGCGGACTGAAAGAGTTTCCTTCTGTTTGGTCTCCCTTTCAACGTCAAAAGGATGTGCTGGAATCCAAGTCAAGTCTCAAGGTGACCCGGGTTGCTCCGGCGAAATGCCCAAAGCCCAAACCTCTTCTTGTCAAAAGAGACGACCGTGTGGTTCAAAGGGGTATGTGTCCAAATTTGGGGATCCTGAAAAAAAAAGAGAGATGCCGTTTCCCTTTTGGTGTCCCTTTCAACCAACCTTTAAAAGGCACCAAAAAAAACACGCAGTTGCAAAGGTATCCAACATATATTGCAAGAAGTTGGGGTCCGTAACTTTCGCCTGAAGCTTCTTGGGGAGTCGGTTCCCTGAGCCTGCGGAAGATCATGGAGGGGTTAGATCGGGGGAGCTATACCTGGACAAGCCCAGGAGAAGCCAAGAACAAGCCATAAGCGCTTCCTGTGGATGGACGAAATCCATTTCGCACCGCTTTGAAGCCATGAATGGGAAACCATTGATGGTTGGTATTTACAGGGGAATCAACATTCCAGAGTTTCTTAGGTGGTGCGAAATGTATGGCCTCATTAAGGAATTCATGGTTGTTCGCCTCCTTGTTTTTGTTCTTTTATTTTGGAGGTCCGATAAGACTCCAAGGTGAACGCATAATCAGAATCTGACATCTGTCAGGCGAAAGGCGAAGTGAGCCACAATCAGAACCACGGTAGGGGAAGGTTTGTAGGGGCCAGCCAGAAATAGGTACAGGTACCTGACAGTTTTCTTGGCATCCTTTGAGTCTCCTTTACTTGATGGTCATTATACCCCCTGCCCAAACAGGTGAACTGGTTGCAGCTTAGTCGCACGCTTACTGCTGTTGCCTCAACGGCGACATCGGTTGAAGTGAAGCTGACGAAGAGGTTGTCGCACTCCCCACTCCACAAAGAGCTTATATATATATATATATATATACGTGTGTATATATATGTACTCCAATATTAGTGTTGTGATTTGTCACAGCAAGTTACAGGTGATTCAGAATCAACCCGATGGCATTTAAGTTCACCGTCTTTTGATGTTGACTCAAGTCCAACTAAACAAGGCCGCCGGCCTAACCTCGAGCTCATGACATGTTTCCATTCGACTTGATCGGGTAGGAAGTTGGGGGGGCCCTGAAAAAGAAAAAACAAGCAGCGCAGCGTGCCCCGACTTTTCCCCGCCAAAACCGCAAAAGTAAAAGGCGCGTGCGTTTTGCTTCGGCACAGGAGCCACGCCCCTTGCCCCGCAAGCGCTCTTTCGAAAAAGCACAAGTTGAAACTTAAAAGTTGATGCGGCAGAATGACCCCGGGCAGGATTGAGACGCTGATTTGCAGGCACTTGGCACGGAAAATCGGCCAAGAGCCTCACGTCCCATCAGCTTCTTCCCTCCCATTGGTGGTTTGGTGGTGTTTTGGAGGGGTTTCCCATTTACCCTCTACAGGAAGCAAAACTTCAAATCCCAAAGCAACGACCTCCAAACCACCAACCAACGACGGGTCACCTGACGCCATGCCGAGACTGGGGAAAAAAATCGGCACCAGAGGGGGGTTTCTTTTTGCCACCTTTGGTGGAAAAATGATGGAACCTTTTAGTGAAGGATTCCTGGTTGAAAAGGTCGCCCATTTTCTCTTACAACAGGTGGCAAAAAGAGAAAACCCCCCCTGATCCGGCACCGCCAGGACTCAGACTCAGACGTGCTGCGAGGTGCAAAGCGCCGGATTTTGTTGCAACTCCACTGTTTGTTGGTTCCCCATCCGAAACCTAAGGGGTCGCCCAAATTTGCTTGGGGGCTTTGGAAAGCCCTGGAGGTTCGAGCAAAGTTCTGGACCTTTTGGAGTGGTTAGGCGTAAGGTTCAATATTCCAGGCATAAGCTTCAAGGAAGGTTGAGGGTCAGGCGCAGGCCAGGTCTAAGGTTCAAGGAAGGTTGCGGGGTGGTCTGGTGCAGGCCAGGTGTAAGGTCCAGGTGTGAGGTTCAAGGAAGGTTGCGGAGGCTCCGGGGTGAACAAAGGCAAAGGCTTTGGCGGCTGCGGGAACAACTATGGCTACAACAACTACAAAGGAGGAAAAGGCAAGTACAATCAACCGGTTGGACAATGAAATCCTTCCAAAGGACAACAAGGATATGGCAAAGGAAAAGGATACAGCAACAAAGGAAAAGGCAAAGGATTCTACAACAATCAACCAGGAGGAGAAGGAGCAGAAGGAAAGCAAGCAACAAATGTTTGCTACAGATGCGGACAACCAGCACACATGGCCAAACAATGTAGAGTGGCGATCTACAACTGCGACACTGGCAACTTCGACACCAATGACCAGACAGATGACTGGTACAATCAAGCACACCATGACAGCAATTGATACCACCAGGATCAGACAGATGCAACAACTAGCACTGCCACAACCAGCAAGAAGTAACAATTGCCATGATTGGCACAGCACATCAACACAGAAAACAACAAATGGGTCAGCCTTATGATTGACAGCGGTGCGGCTACACATGTATGCCCACCATGGTTCGCAACACAATTCCCACTACAGCAGCGTAAACATGGAATAGGACCACAACTGAGAACAGCAACCAACCAGCACATCAAGCTCTATGGGTTCCGTTGGGTTTGCGTGACAAACCACAATGAACAACAGATTGTCACACCATTTTCGTTGTGAGGTTAAACAGCCAATTCTTTTGGTTACAAAGCTGGTGGAACAAGTTTCCAACTTACATTGGATGACAATCCAAGACTACAGCGCAGCAAGGGATTCAACAGCACACTGGAGAACAGAGACGGCCTGTTCTTCCTACAAGCAGAAATCACAGTATTGCCAAAAGGAACAAAGCTACAGACACACAGCACGCAGCAAGGACAGATTGGCATGATAGCACCGACCACAACGCTTACACCACAAGGCATTGCAGACACAGGTCATGCAGGAGACTACTGGCAGTTCAATACACAAGGTGAACTTGTCAGAGTACACAGACAATACAGGAAGACACTCTTCACACCATCAAGAGCACAGTGTCCAGCCCCAGCAGAACAACTTGAGGCCTACAGAAGAACAATCCAAACAGAGCACAACAGGAAATGTGGAAAGGAGAAGCAGCATTCAGGCTTAAGAAAGGCACAGCATTGCCAGAGACAATACAGCAACAGCTTGCAACAAAGACACAGCCAAGGAGCACACCGCAGAAAGTTACCCAAGTGATTCGGCACAACCCACGCACACAATTGAGAAAAAAGACAACACTACCAACAACACAGATTTCAGCAGCACCACACACCACCAAAGGTCAGCTTCAAAAGTACATCATGGGGGAGACTACTGGCACAGAGAAAGCCCATACTGCATTGCGCCAGACATTAAGCGACTTACTCCTTGGAGACAAGGTACAGCCGGTAGGAGAAAGGCACAACAGGAGATTGGTAGAAGATGAATGGACAACACTGCAAGCAAAGACATCAGACAAGCCTTGGACAGGCTGGACACATCAGGAGTTTCCTACACAACTTGGGTCAGATGATAAAGAGCAACAACAAGGAACAAAAGCAAAGGTAGTACAAGCGCCTAAGCAACCAACACTACAGGAGATACTCGAGCACAACGTGACACACCTTCCTTATAGGAGTTGGTGTCCAATATGCGTACAAGCAAGAGGCAGGCAGAATACACCAAAGGCTTTGATGACAGCAAAGTACATCCAATCCACAGCGATTGACATCCAATCCAGGATGGTCATGGCCATACAACTGACCAACAAGAGGATGCTTTTCGACTATGCAGTCACACAACTACAGCACTTCCTCATTGAATGTGGAAGAACATCACACACCATACGCTCAACAAGAACGGCAACATCACCACAAGGAACTCAGGAGCATACAGTTCACAATCAGAAGGAGGAGTAGAGCGAGCACACAGAACACTGTTTGCACAAGTCCGAACACACAAGGCACAGATCAGGCAGAACTACAACAGCGAAATTCCAATGGAACATCCACGTGCCTTGGATAGTTTGACAGCGCATACATTTGGAACAGGTATGCGATTCACAGCAATGGATGCACAAGCTGCATCTGTTGATGCAACACACACCACTTTGCGAGTTTGGCGAGACAGCGCAGTACA
>CAUJNA010000103.1:110000-175000 GCA_963377175.1 Effrenium voratum
CACAAGCGGTCAAAACAAAACAGACATGCAAATACCCAGTGTCAAACAGAAACCCCAAGCAAAGCTCAGCAACTCGGGCTGGATGCGAATGACCTCTGCTGCCCTGCTGTTGCCCAAGCCAGGAGAAGCGCGCTTTGACTCTGAGCCGAGCAAACTCGAGATACCGCGAGATAGCCCAAATGCAAAGCCCAGATGCAACGTCACAGAGAAGGCTTCATCCAATGGCAAGGCTTGCCATGGCTACGTGCCTCACAGCCATCCGCTGTTTCCTTCCAAACGTGACGGAGAAAATCAGATCGCACCCCATAAGGATGAAACCCGATTTGAACACTACAACTCGGTCCACCAGTAGAGAGGTTAGAAAAAGGGTACCCTTTTTCTGTAGTCTATTTTAGTAGGGGAACCGAATCCCCCCCAAAAAAGAAACGGCAAAAGGGCACTGGGGGACCTAGACAATAAACCTATCACCTGCTGACCATGGCGCTGAGGCCGTTCGATCCGATCGGCGCGAAGAAAGAGACATAGGTCACCAACGTCTCTACCCTTGCCCCGTCATTCCATTTACCGGCGTAGTAACCAAGGGAACTGCCCTTGAAAAAACCAAAAAGGGAAATGCCGGTGTACCTACTACAGTGCTACTACAGCGTGGAATCGCTTGTAGATCATTTCGAAAGGGCAACCACGTGGAAGCAATGGAACACCCATGTCTGGTTAGCCTTTTTTGTTTTAAACGCTTTATCCTTCTAAAACTATATGGCTGTACAGTAAACTATACATCATTGCTAACCCCTTTCTTTTTCCTTTTGTAGTAAAACAATTCACAGTTGCGTGCGCCCCGTTGCCAGTTTGTTCTATCCAAACGTGGGGTGCTCATGTTTGCGGACCGGCTCCCCATAATTGCCGCGCCTTTCGCGGACGCGCTCCGCTGCAGCGGCGAGCATCCTGGCGCGGATAGGGGGTCCCTAAAGCTCCTCGCAAGCCTAAGGAACCCTAGCAAACCCCGAAGGAACCCGAAACAAAAGTGTTTGTAGTGGGTTTAACACTACAAACAGCTGAACGAACCCAAAAGTCTTATTTGTAGCCGGTTAAATGGAAACTATTACACCAACTACATACCTGAAAGCCTAAGGGAATGGCTGGGAACCAAGCATCGGTTGATTTTCAAAGGAGCAACAGCATAAGATTACCCACCCGCCTTGAACCTACCCCCCTTAGGGATTCCATAACTGGTGGTCTTTGTTTAAAAGAACAAAAACTTGAAAAGGGTTCTATACGCCCTGATATCCAACAGCCGCCCGGATCCTCATCCATTTGCTTCGGTTCCCTGGAACAAAACAAACATATTTCCAGTAGTGAAATCAAATCCCTTGAACAGCAACAGGAGACAATTACGCCCAGATGATATCCATCCAGCCCCCGAAATCCCTGGACCACTCCTTTTGAACCTTCCCTGAAATCTGCTCCAAACCGCCCAAGAGCCTATCTGGGCAGAGATACTCCACAGCTTTCAGCCAAGGGGGAATTAACAAACCGCCGACTTAAGGCACAGTTCTCAAGCAAGCAACACCCATAACCCGTTGGCATTTTGTCCTGGGTTGAGGTTTATAGACGCCTTAGCCCTAAAATCCTGCCGGAATCCAAGGCCCGTTCGAAGCAGTTGTCACACTCTTGTAAGGTTTACATGTTTGCGTGCTTAAATTCTATTACCCTCGAACACAAAACCTGGATTTATGTTTCGAGCCAGCATCCAGCCACCTGCATGTTGACCTTCTCATCCATTTGCTTCAGTTCCCCGGAAAAAATAAATGCTTCCAGTAGTAATAGTGTCCCTTGAATGCCAAACCCCAAATTGTGATTTCAAGTTTGTTCCTTGCGTACCTCCGAGCCCGAGTATCCCTTGAATGCCAATTTTCATTGAGCCTCCAAGAAGGGCCAAGTGGCAAGGACGTCATCGGTGAGAAAAAAACACATAGCTCTCTCAGAGGAACCCCCTGCAAATGAGTCATAATCAAAACCCGGTACAGAAATGGTGAACCCAGAACCATGTAAAGGAATAAGAAGGCGGATATCTGCAGCTATTTATGGCTGGGAGTATCCCTTACTAACTTCCATCTACCCGGGTTTTGATTGTGACTCAAATGATTTTAAGAAAAACACACCCCTGTCTTCGGGATTCAAGTCGAATAATTCTGCCCCAAGTCAAGGACCTACATCGGCTCGTTTTTGGACCCCCCCAGAATCCGGCGGGATCGCCGCAAAAACACACGCAGAGAACTGAGAAGGTAGTAGAGAGGTTAGAATAAGCTGGTACCCTTTTCTCTGTAGTCTATCTTTGGGGGAACCATCCACCCCAAAAAGTTGGTCCAGAAACACTACTGGGGGACCTAGACTTTACCCGAACTTCACCCCATCTTTGTCTGAGGCCTTTGGGCTCCCGTCTCGCTTGGATGTTCAATTCGAGTCTTCGTGGTCAGCCAACTTGTGTACCCCCATGACAAGGTTCACCCCACTTCAGGGGACTTACAAGTGGGTAAGTGGGTTACGACCGGTTTTTGTTTGCGCTTTGTGAGGGAAGTGGCAGGTGGCCATGGGTCAAAATCCAAATCGTACCCCCAGTGAACATCCCAATCCAACCACTAAAGTAGACTAAAATGGGTGGTGCCCCTACCCCAAAATGGTACCATTGGTATTGGCCCACAGCCAGGTAACACATTCCTAACTTGGCAAATCGAACCAAGTGCTCTCTTCCATGGATTCGGACACAAAAATCCCGCCGGAGGTTCCCATCGCAGATGGGCGCAATTGCCTGCCGATCGCTGCGCTCGGACAGTCATGCCACCAGCTCGTCGATCGCGCGGCAATGAAATTCAATCTGGGTTCTAAATAGGGGACCTGGACAAGTTAGCTAAGTATCCATCCCCTTTGTGGTTTCCGAAAGGGGCAGCTAAACATGATGAGCAATTTAGCACCCAATGCGTGAAGTTGCACAAAGGACACTTTCAGATGGGAGCTTCCAACAAATAGACGGATCTGTGGGAAAAGGCAAAGCCGACGGGCTCTCTATCTCAAGAAACACGAAGCAAAGTATCAAGGAAAAGTCTGAGGCGTGCAGGCATGCAATGCGCAAAGCTCACTTCGGCCCTGTTGCAAACCGCCTATGACTCTTTAAGGGAAGCTGCTGAGAGGTGCTTAACATTACTTCTGGGCCCGGTTTCTCTTTCAACCACGATTTGCGTGTGTGTGTGTGTGTGTGTGTGTGTGTGTGTGTGTGTGTGTGTGTGTGTGTGTGTGTGTGTGTGTGTGTGTGTGTGTGTGTGTGTGTGTGTGTGTGTGTGTGTGTGTGTGTGTGTGTGTGTGTGTGTGTGTGTGTGTGTGTGTGTGTGTGTGTGTGTGTGTGTGTGTGTGTGTGTGTGTGTGTGTGTGTGTGTGTGTGTGTGTGTGTGTGTGTGTGTGTGTGTGTGTGTGTGTGTGTGTGTGTGTGTGTGTGTGTGTGTGTGTGTGTGTGTGTGTGTGTGTGTGTGTGTGTGTGTGGTGTGTGTGTGTGTGTGTGTGTGTGTGTGTGTGTGTGTGTGTGTGTGTGTGTGTGTGTGTGTGTGTGTGTGTGTGTGTGTGTGTGTGTGTGTGTGTGTGTGTGTGTGTGTGTGTGTGTGTGTGTGTGTGTGTGTGTGTGTGTGTGTGTGTGTGTGTGTGTGTGTGTGTGTGTGTGTGTGTGTGTGTGTGTGTGTGTGTGTGTGTGTGTGTGTGTGTGTGTGTGTGTGTGTGTGTGTGTGTGTGTGTGTGTGTGTGTGTGTGTGTGTGTGTGTGTGTGTGTGTGTGTGTGTGTGTGTGTGTGTGTGTGTGTGTGTGTGTGTGTGTGTGTGTGTGTGTGTGTGTGTGTGTGTGTGTGTGTGTGTGTGTGTGTGTGTGTGTGTGTGTGTGTGTGTGTGTGTGTGTGTGTGTGTGTGTGTGTGTGTGTGTGTGTGTGTGTGTGTGTGTGTGTGTGTGTGTGTGTGTGTGTGTGTGTGTGTGTGTGTGTGTGTGTGTGTGTGTGTGTGTGTGTGTGTGTGTGTGTGTGTGTGTGTGTGTGTGTGTGTGTGTGTGTGTGTGTGTGTGTGTGTGTGTGTGTGTGTGTGTGTGTGTGTGTGTGTGTGTGTGTGTGTGTGTGTGTGTGTGTGTGTGTGTGTGTGTGTGTGTGTGTGTGTGTGTGTGTCCATCCCTGTTGCCAAGGGCTGATCTGAGTTCTTTGTCACACTCGCAAGCTGGAAGTCTTTGCAAATTGTCGAGGTTTATCCATTCCATTTCTTTTCCAAGTATGTGGAGTAGGCCACAGCCATCCTTGGGTCTAGTCTGTGGCCCTGACGAGTAGGGCCCAAGGATGACGAAACTCCACTCAATCAATTAAAGTGCATGTGTGCCCACTGGGCTTGATCCTGACCCTCGCAGAAGAAATGAGACACAACAAGGACCGAGAGAGGGGGGATTTCACAAGTGTGATCCAGGCAGTAGTTCGTTTAACGGGCTGCCTGCGGTAGGATAGCCTACTGTGTTTGATTGAGCCTTGCCATCGGCTCGCGCGCAGCATTGGTCATTCAGTTGACCCTCAGATGTCAGTTTTGACCCTTGAGGTCCCCAGGTCTGTTTGGAACTTGCCTTTGTTCCGCCAAGCTTTGGGAGTCTTCCCACTCAGTTGCCATTTCATGGCTAGTGCTGTGAAGCACAACGGAGACTGCCAGCGATGTCTATCGCCTCAGAAACCAGCATGCCCATTGGGTCTGAGAGGCCGTAATCCCCCCGATGTATTTTTTTGCTGCTGTCTAGGCCGTCGTTGCAATTTGCCATTTAGACCTGCAGCAAACCGTCGGTTTTTCTGGCCCGCGGGTGATTTAAATACCCGGCCGGGGCCCCGGCGTTAGTGGAGCATCTCGGATCTGTTCGTTCTTTTTGTTGTTTTCTTGTTCTTTTTCTTTTTCCTCGCTTTGCGCAAGATCCCTTTGGCCCTTTTGCGATTCTCTTTGCAAGTCGCGGTGACTGCGGCGCGTCTGGCTCTGTACAGGTCACAGGGTTTGGAGCCTTTTCACGTCTTGTTCATTTTAGTTTGGCCCGCGGGCGTTTTACACACCCGGCTGGGGCCAGCGGTGGGATTTGGGTTCTGCGCAGGCTGCAATGTCCATGGCGAAAGTGCCGCGTGGCTGATTGTGTGTGTCCATCCCTGTTGCCAAGGGCTGATCTGAGTTCTTTGTCACACTCGCAAGCTGGAAGTCTTTGCAAATTGTCGAGGTTTCCATTTCTTTTCCAAGTATGTGGAGTAGGCCACAGCCATCCTTGGGTCTAGTCTGTGGCCCTGACGAGTAGGGCCCAAGGATGACGAAACTCCACTCAATCAATTAAAGTGCATGTGTGCCCACTGGGCTTGATCCTGACCCTCGCAGAAGAAATGAGACACAACAAGGACCGAGAGAGGGGGGATTTCACAAGTGTGTGTGTGTGTGTGTGTGTGTGTGTGTGTGTGTGTGTGTGTGTGTGTGTGTGTGTGTGTGTGTGTGTGTGTGTGTGTGTGTGTGTGTGTGTGTGTGTGTGTGTGTGTGTGTGTGTGTGTGTGTGTGTGTGTGTGTGTGTGTGTGTGTGTGTGTGTGTGTGTGTGTGTGTGTGTGTGTGTGTGTGTGTGTGTGTGTGTGTGTGTGTGTGTGTGTGTGTGTGTGTGTGTGTGTGTGTGTGTGTGTGTGTGTGTGTGTGTGTGTGTGTGTGTGTGTGTGTGTGTGTGTGTGTGTGTGTGTGTGTGTGTGTGTGTGTGTGTGTGTGTGTGTGTGTGTGTGTGTGTGTGTGTGTGTGTGTGTGTGTGTGTGTGTGTGTGTGTGTGTGTGTGTGTGTGTGTGTGTGTGTGTGTGTGTGTGTGTGTGTGTGTGTGTGTGTGTGTGTGTGTGTGTGTGTGTGTGTGTGTGTGTGTGTGTGTGTGTGTGTGTGTGTGTGTGTGTGTGTGTGTGTGTGTGTGTGTGTGTGTGTGTGTGTGTGTGTGTGTGTGTGTGTGTGTGTGTGTGTGTGTGTGTGTGTGTGTGTGTGTGTGTGTGTGTGTGTGTGTGTGTGTGTGTGTGTGTGTGTGTGTGCGTGTGTTAGAGGGGACCTTTCACAATGGCGGTGTTCCTTTTGAGTTGCCTTCGAAAAGACCCACCATACCCACCCAGTTTGAGAGTTCTCGTGAGGACGTCGCTTTAAGTTCACTCGGACATGTCCCCAAACTCCTATGTCAGACGCCTTTTGGGAAGAAGAAGGCTTGGGACTCTACAGCTTGGGCTTCCAAATTGAAGCCACCGAACCGGTACTCAACACCTGGGTGAAAGTCCTGCGGTCCAATTCCTGGTGATTTACCATACCCACCTCATATCACAGTGGCGTACCCGACCCAAGTAAGGAAATCACCAAAAAAAGAAACATGGCTGGACAGTCCCTCGCTAACCTTCAGCTGCCTGAATTTTGACTCACTCGTACCAAGGCTGAAGGGTTCTGCGAAGTACGAAGGCGGTCTGAGGACACACAGTTCGGCAAAGTGGATCATCTTTCGTTCTACTTGGGGTTGCTACTCCGCGATTGCCCAATCCCAGTGACCCTAGAAGGGTGTAGTCGACCATTCGGGTGTGTCTCTTTAAGGTTGGACCCCCGCAAATTGGTGGTTTTCTTTTAAAGTCCTCTATTAAAAAAAAAAAAAAACGAGCCACCCATATTTTGTGTAGGGAACCCACCATGCCAAACGAGGGAAAACAAATCAATCACACCACTGGAGGTCCGGACAATATTTTTCGGAGTGCAATTTCTGGGGTCACGTTCCGGGGATAGAACTTTTTTTTGATTCCCCTCTCCACCATGCACACTGTGGATGGGTGCGAAATCCGTTTCGAAACGAAAACCAGTGTTTCTTGGTATTTGCAGGTTCTGAACGGTGGTGCAAGAGTTTGTCCATCCACAGCACGTTGGTGCAACATTCCTTCCATGCGAGTCTTCCAATCACATCCCCGAAAATCCATCTGATAAAATTTGACTGCGGTTGTTTACAAGCCGAATAAACAATTGCCACCCCCCAAAGTCAAGAAGCTCAAGTTCTACTCCCAAACAATTCGGCAGATTCCAATCGCCACAAAACCGAATTCGGGGGCCCGCACGCTCCGATTCCCCCGCCTGCACTGCACCTGCGGGGTGAGCGGCGCCCTCCCGTCCCGGACGCTTCGTGTAGGCGGCGAAGCGCCGCGCGGGGCAAAGGCCACCTTGCGATCGGACCTCGGGAGGTGAGCCGCGGAAGGTGCTATCAAAGGGGTGGGGTTTTTGGGAAAATCCACAGGACATACGCCGAGGAGAAGCTGTTTTCCTGTAGAAAGTACGCTGTAACCCCAGCCTTTGACAGTTGGAACGGGGTGATCAAAGTATACTGACGGCTGGTTCTACCAACATGGGTAGGAAGGTTTGCATACGCCTTGCCATAATCATTGATACACCAGGTGGGACCACCGATTAGAATACGTGGGTTTTGGGCGCTGCTCGTTTAAGTTGGTGAATTCTTTAGGGACGGCATGGGGTATGGCAGTCGCTGGGGACCCCTCTTAAAGGTTGCTCTCCGGCGGAACCCCAACGAAAATGCCATCAATTTTGGATCCGATGCGTCTTTCGTTGAGCCCACAGGAAACCACCCATCCCTAGGCTGGGACCAAATGGATCGGAAGCTGGGAGAGTAGTTCAGTTAACGGCTGCTGGGTGCCTTGGGTTGGGAACTGGATTTGGATTTGAACGGGTCACTGGTTCTTGAAACCAAATGAGAAACCAGCCTCGTTGCACCACACCACGCTCCAAACCACCAATTCGAAGGAAGCTGAAAGGCCCCCAATCCTGAGATTTCCAGTCCCGGGTCGTTTTTCTCCGCTTGGCTTGGAACAAGCCTTCCTCAAGCACGGGGGAAAAAAACACCATGGGACCAAACCCCCTGTTTAAATGGAGCCAAATTGGCTATCGCGCCTTGCCAGGGGAGGTTTCCAGTCGCCAAAAGGCATCGCCGCGATGCTTTCCCGGAGTGAGCGGTTGTTCAACGCGCAGTTCAACTTGTTGCTTCCCGCCTATATATGCGAGCAGGCAGGGAAAAAGACCCAAGGTTCACGTTCCAACATATAAATCTGGGGAGGTTTCACAGACACATCTCCCATTGTTCCAACCCCAGTGTTTGATCCAAAGAGCGAACGGTCCCCTTCTAAACCCATACTAGAGAACTTGAATCTGGGTTCCTCTTCTTCTTCAGCACCAGACCTGGTGGCCCATGCATCCTTGATCGTCAACTGCTTCTTCGGGTGTACGGCCGAACTCTGAAAAAACCGGTTCGGTTGGTAGCACTTTGGTGCTTCGAAGGCCAGGTCGGAGCCTCAAATCCCGTCCGAAATTTCCGGGCCCTGAACCAGGGCCCCGGAGACTTGCGGGCGCTCAGGCAGGATGGTTTATAGGGCTCATTCCCTTGTTCCCTGAGCACCAAAAAAAAAAAACAGATGTGGCAAAAGCCGCAACTTGGAAAGCACCAAAACAAAAAAAGCTGATGTGGGAAAAGCCGCAACTTGGAATCAACATTTGGCTGTGGGTCAAAAACCAATGGGATCCCATTTTGGGGCAGGTGCACCAACCATTTTAGTTGAGATGTTAGTGGGGATTGGGATGCTCACTGGGGGTCCGATTTGGATTTTGACCCATGGCCATTATGCCGAACCCTACAAACCGCTACGGGGTAATTACCTAACTATAAGACGTGAAGCTTCTGGGGATCCGGCGCCGGACATGTCTTTTGGACCTCCGGCGCACATTGACCTCGCAGGCCCTCGTGTTGCGACCTCGGGCTGGGACTTTTGGAAGCTCCGCACCCAGAAAAAAGAAGAAGAAGAAAGGAGAAAGAAAAACACACAGCACCCACTTGACAAGTAACAATCAACAGGTAGAGTCCTACCACGGAAATGATGTTTCCAACTGTGCGGCTATTTTTGCATCGGCTTCTCCTTATCTGGTGGCGAGCCCGGTGGTTTGGAGCTGCGGGGTGGGTTCCCATTTGCCCTCACCAAGGCTTCAAATCCCAAACCAATCCCTAGGGGGTTACCTGCAAGCACTTGGCTCGGAGCATGGGATTCCGAGGACATGAGTATTCAAAGAACCCTTCCACATGCAAACAGTCCTGCCTTGGCTTGCACTGCCCCCTTGCTTTCATTATTTCCCACGGATCAATTGTGGCTCAGTGCACTAAGGACCACAAGAGCTTCCGTCGACTCGCAATTGGCCAGCTGCAGCTCCCTGGTCGCTCCAGAGAAAGGCAAAAGGGCAGCTGTGGCAGCCGGCAGCACACCGCTGGTTCCGCTCAAGACTGATGAAGCCTTGTTTGCGATTCCTTTTTCACCAGCGTCTCCTTGTCCAGACCGGGAGAAGGATGTCTGCTTTTCAGCTCTCCAATGAGCTGATCTCCGTGGGTTGCAGGGTCCCATCGACCACGCTCTGCAACTGCCGTGCCACGCCTGTAAGGAGGTTTGTGCGCTTTTGTTGGATTGCAACCTTCTTTTGGATCAGAAAGGCCCAGCGTGCAAAACCCACCTTGTTGCCATGCTTTTTTGTTTTCTGGCCACCCCCAAACTCCCCAAACCGTCGTACTGCTCCGAGACTCGGGTTCCTTCGTTTTCCTTCGTTTTTGCCCTCGACTGGATCTCGGCCAAGCGCCACTCGCAAATCGGAAAGACGGACACCACCAGAAACCGCTCGTTGTGCCTGGTGGATCTCAGGCCGAGTCTGCACCCATGGCTTCTAAGCTTAGCATACTCAAGCAACAGCTCCCGTTCTCTTGGAGACAGTTTGGGGACTTTGGGGGTGGCCAGAAAACAAAAAGCATGGCAACGTGGGGTTTTGCGCGCTGGGCCTTTCTGATCCAAAAGGAGGTTGCAATCCAAAGAGCACAAACCTCCTTACAGGCGTGGCATCCAGACATGGGGAGTCATTACCTACCAATTGCTCGCTACCAAACCTGGTCCCAATTCTGGAGTACGCCACAAAACAACACGTGCAGATTCTCTGCATACTTTTGTCATTCTTGACAAATACGATATTCAGATGTGTTCTGGGCATAGGCGGCCTTTGGACAAGCAGATGGCCCTGGTAATGTTGACCCCTATTAATCAACCCCAGTTTATTAAGAGGGGGTGTTCCGCACCAAAAGTGAACAATCCCCACCAAAACCAGGGACACCCCCATATTAATAAACAGGGGTTTATTATTAGAGTGTGTTCACTGAATGGCATGAACCAGTGGAACCCATCTATGTTTAATCAAACCAAGGCCGCCCATGGCTCTGAGGAGATCTGTGCCCTGGGCAGCAGCAGAGTTTCGTTCACCGCGGACACCACCTTCTCCAGGCTGTCCTGACAATTTTCGAGCTCGCGATTGCTGGGAAGGCCTCATGGCTAGATGGTCCTTGCCCAAGTGCGGAAGTAGACTAGAATCATGGGTAATGTACTTATACATGTATATAGATATGTATATACATATATATACATATGTACTTATATATGTGTATAGTAGTTGTTGTTTATATATGAGACCAAGTAAGCAGTCATCGTGTATACATCATGATGCTCCGCTTCATTGCCGTTTGTTGGGCGCAGTGGAAACCCATGGTCAACCCTAGTAAGCAGATTCTCATCAGGGTCATTGATTATTAACATGGGACAACAAGAGTGTTTGGACATATCAGCCATGGTCAAACCTCCTTACATGACCTACTGTGGATCGACGGATTCCATTTCGCACCACCTAAGAAACCCTGGAATGATTCGATTCCCCGGTAAATATCAACAAGCAATGGTTTCGCACGGTTCATCTCGTGGTGCGAAATGGATTTCGTCCATCCACTGGTCCTGGTTCCTGTAACAGAAATCATTATCCAGGTCCTCCTGTAGAGAGAATAGAATAAGGGTACCCTTTTTTCTGTAGCCTATTTTAGTAGGGGAACCCTCCCCCAAAAAAGGGGAACAGGGCATTACTGGGGCACCTCTAATGGTAGGACCCAGGTACCATCCCCGTAAACCCGAAGAAGAGGATCCGGTGTTTAACGACCATGGCACGATTTCAGTATGGCTACAACCGACTTCTTGGGCAAGGAACACCCAAGGCCTGGGCAAGCTCTAGCCATCCTGACTCCAAATCCAAAGGAATCCCTGTGATGATTTTTCTTCGGGGACCCCCGAAAATTGTAGTTCTCCTTTTGGATTCCCTTTAAACAACCAAAGAAAGGGCCACCAAATCCAAACAAAGTCAGAGCCAAACTGGCTCAAAGGGCAGCTGGTATAAGACTTTTGCAACAAATCGGGTTTGCTCCGAACCCCCGTGGCGCCCTGCAGAAAATGGACATGTTAAAATGGGACCCAGACTTGCTGGTTCGGTAAGCAGGGAATGAGAAATGGAACCGAGAAAAACCATCCTCGGTTTGGTGTCCCTTGTACAGGAATCCCCAAATGGGTCATTCCCAACACCCAGAGCCGGTCATTCCCTATCGCACCAGCAAGCAAAGGAAGCCGTTGAATCATGAGTCGAGATTCCACCCCCCAGGCGTCCTTTTAGGTTGGAAATAGATGGATTTCCCTGGTAGATGATTCAACCACCAGGTAAACAGGGAATCGAAACCCCTCGATTTTTCGAGCAAAACAACCAAAAAGGACACCTATGCCCCATCCACCTGTCAGGTGCCATAGTGGGAGGGAGGGCACCTGCCTTCAGCGTGGCAGCAACGAACTCACCTCACCACACGACTGAGGTCGCACGCGCAAGTCGGCGACTGAAAAATGAAAGCCGCATGAAAAATCGATCATTTGGTATGCTGCTTACCCCACCTGCTTATTTAACCCAAGGGTCGCTGGCTTCCTTTTGGTCGCTCCCTTAAATTCTGGGGAATGAAAACATGAAAACCACATGAAAACTCGATCGTTTGGTTGCCGCGTGCTGCTTACCCCAGCTTATTTAACCTCGAACGACCAAGCACGCAACCGAGTGACTCTTCGCTAAACGGTCCACAGAAGCGGTGACTCGAATTGAGGCCGACGGAGTATTTGCATTGAACCTCAAGTAACTTTTGGGTTCAACAGGTTTGCACGTAGGCCCAAGCAAACAGCATCCATGAAAGCCATGGACAAAATGAATTCCCCTGAAACATGGGGAAAGATGGGGAAAGTTGGGTTCGGGCCATGTGCCTATGATTTGAGAAGAGAATTTGGGTGGTCTCTTCATGTCACTTCCCCCAAGAGTAGATGACCAGTGAGTTGCGCGCCTAGGGAGGGCTGGCTCGGAGCTTGAACCCCGCGAAAATCGAGTAGAAAGCCCAGAAACTTCCGAAGGCTACTACAACTCTTTCGCGTTCCGCCTTGGACATGCTCCATAGGCGTCCTTGGCAAAACCAGTCGAAACCAGTGGAACCCTTTGTCTAACCAAACCCGCCTCAGCACACCTATGCTTCTCTTCAGATGCCCCATGAAAAAGCCAAACCAAAGGAAAATCAAAGGAAAACCACCCTGGGTCCACGCCCCGTTTTCTTCATGCTCTTGCGTTTCTCAGAGCTTCAGCCTGGGCCAAGGGACAACCACCGCCTGAGCTTCCGGCGGCCTTCCTCAGGAACCGTCGCCTACCGTGGGCTTCACGGAGCCCGGGGAAAAAAACCCACTGAAAAAAACGCCTTGTCGGGGAGACGTCTTTTGACGACAACCATTTTGGGCTTTTCTGCTGGTTGCCACTTGAAACCCAGCAAAAAGGGGCTCCCTTAGATAAAAACCCAGCAAAAAGGGACTCCACTTACCTTCTCAAAACCAGACACACAAAAACCTGTTAGGTTTAAAGGGAAACCAAAAGGTTTTACTCACCATTTTAGTTGGAGGGGGCCCTGTTTTAAGACACACCCAATGGAACCGAAACTTTGGCAGTTTTGCTTAAACGCGCCAAAGATTGACATGGGGCTTAGGTCCGGCCAATTTTGAGCGCCTTCCCCACATAAAATGCATTTGCGTGTGTCTTGTTTGGGGGACTCCAAAATGGAACGGTGTTCCTTCTGGTGTACCTTTAAACACACCCAAAAAAAAGTCCCCCCCAAAAAGAAAAAGAAAAGGACAGACCTAATTGGCACATGGCAATAAAAGCCAAAGTTGGGGAGCTACAAGCGTGCGGAGAGGTAGTCCAACCCAAAGTAACCAGGGCCCTCCAAAATTGTTGGCTTCCTTTCATTTCCCTTTGCACCCTGCAAAACAGATCCCCCCCACGCCAAAAGAGCACGTGTTCAAGTTTGCTTCGGTTGCCATTGCTGCTTAGCATGGCGGTCTCTGGGGATTCTTTCCAAAACTTTGCGTAGTTGCCGATTGGCTTACCTTTACCACAACCCCTGTTTAATACTCAAACATAAGTTGGATCCCATGTAATGTTCAATTGTTTCCAACATAGGTGTATGTCAAAATAGGGGGACCCCGTTGCTTCCTTTTTAAACCAACCCCATAAGGCCGCCCTCCAAAACAAACACAAAAAGAAGACACAAACACAAACGCAAAACACACACACACAAAACAAATCTTCCGTCGGGCCCAAATATCAAGCCGGCTTCCTTGTGCCCCCCAAACCCCCCCGCAATCCGCCCCGCCTGAGCAGAGCCACACGCGCGCGTGAGCACGCGCGCCTGACCGGCCAGACTGGCCTAGGGTGCTGTGGTTCAAATGAAGGTACCCAAAATATGGCCCTTGGTAAAGTGGAAACAAAGACTACAAGCTGCTTAACCCTCCCAGTGAAAAATTGCACGACACCCAAAAGACACAAGGCTAGAGATGGGCGAGTAGCAAACAAAATCTAATTGGAGGAGATATCGGAGACGTGCGCCTCTGTTGAACCGCAAGGCGCGCAAGGTCCCTTTTTGGTTTGTCGAAACGAGTCGAACTGCAAGTAATCCAATTTTCCGTGGCACAAAGGTACAGCTAGAAGAAGCCCTGAATAAGAACACAAGTTTGAAGCTCAACCATTTTTGTTCCTTCACATCCTCCTGAAGGGTCTCCCATTGAAGCAAGTTCCCCAGATATCACTGCACAAAAACAGGGGTTTTCAGAATTTAAACGCCCAGCATATTTGGTTTCACACCAACCCCGGGACAAATATAGCAAACCGTATTCAGCGCCAGCCGGGCTCGTGTAAGTCTCTCCACAGCTCTCTGCCCATGCCAGCAAAGCAGGCCAGAACGTAGCAGGCCCCACTTTTCGCGCGTAATCTATCGTCCCAATTCAGCGCGGACATCCTCTGCAGCAACTCAAAGAATACTTCGAGGAGTCCACTGCGTTGTTCCGGTGTGATCGCAGAAATGTGTTCCCCGCGGTGTGCAAAATAATTCGACACTTCCAGATGCGCCGCCTGGAGGGATGCCAGTGCCTCGAACCATTTCTGGTAGGTTGCATGTTGGACAGATTTAGTTTTGAGGCTGTTCCAAGGATAAACAACATCCGTTTGGGCGTCGCTGCTTGGAGGGGAATCCCTCTATCCACGACGACTACATGTCATCTCTGCTGAATTTTCGGCCATGTGCGGACACGCACACAGGGGCCCGGTCCTTTGGCAGAGCCGATCATGGCCATGTTCACCCGTCTAAACATGCCACTGCTGTTTACACATCCCTCCTTTCAAGGTTTCCCTTCAAAAGGCCTTGAAAGCCAATGGAGCGTTGAGGAAAACAGCCCTGAAAGTCCAAAACCGTGTCCAGGAATTCTGGGAATGAAAAGGGGTCCTCAAACAACCCGGTGAGAAGGGCGACCCTCCACTGGCCTCATGTTGCCACCATCAAAGTCACAGGTTAAAGTGAAACAGCCCCAGTTTCTCCTCAGAAAAAAAAAAACAAGATGCAAAACAAATGTGATTGGAGAACAAGGATATGTGTGTAAATGAGGATTCCATCAGGAACGCAACACAAATGGAACAATAGACGTACAATTTGGATCGCTTGTGGGTGAGTTTCGGGGTCTTCTGTCTGTACTATCTGTTTCTTTCAATTTGCACCAAAATGTAGCGTTAACTCCAGTTGATGGAAAGGGGGTGGTTATAGCCTATTCGTTCAGTGGGTTGAGCATCCAAGCAATATATGGGGCTGAATAATTACAATGAATTTGAGGGGTACTTTGAAACCAAATTATGTCATGAATGTGTATATATATATATATACATATATACATATTAATGTGAATGTGTAGAAACAACAGTACATAATTTATCAGGAATCTAACTGCGTGCGTTGAGGAAACTAAACCCAAAACTGGAAGATCCGGGATCCCCAAGTACAGGGCTATCAAAATGAGCTCGACATTCTGAATAGGCGAGAAGGAGTCATTTAGCGCCAATAGTGAAGCGCCTGCGAGTGTGTATTCAAACAGAGGGCACCCAAAATTGGCTGTGGTCCTTGTGTTTCCCTTCAAACCAACTTTAATAAGGTACCCTGAAAGAATCACAAACCCAAATCTAGCTTTGCAAACACTCCAACTACGTGGGGGTGCATTGCAGCACAAGCGTGACACATGAGCGCGCTGCCAAACAGAAAACTGCAAACAAACATTGGTGTTTCTTGAAACCAACCTTTATGTTGAACCCACTTGGGTGTGTCTTTGTTAGGGAACCCTGCACACTGGCTCGGGGTTTTCCGTTTAGCTGCCCGTTCAAAAATACGAAATATTCTTAGGCAAATGAAAGTAAGCCCCCTGAATTGTGGCTTGGTTCGGTGGTTTGGACGTTCAGGGCTACCTTCCAGTTAGCTTCAAAAGGCACTGGATATCAAGTCCAAATCCAAACCCTGGCCTCCAAACCAAGAAGGAAGCCAGCTAGCCCTATCTCAGCTTCCGTCCAATTGGTGGCTTGGTGGTTAGGGCGGGGCGGCTTGCGCCATGTGCGCGCCACAAAAGCCAGGGCTTCACATCCCGAATTTTCGGGGTTTCCTGACTATGAGCCGTCGCGTACATCGCGCCTCGAACTCCTCGAGCCGTGCCAGGCTCTTGTGAAGCTTCGCCTCGACATGTCCGCACCGCGCCTGGGTGAGGTGTGGGCGGGGCAAGTGCGCTTTCAAAATAACCAAGCAACCAACCAACCAAAGAACGAACAAAAACAAACGAACAAACACAAGCAAGCAAGCAAGCAAGCAAGCAAGCAAGCAAGCAAGCAAGCAAGCAAGCAAGCAAGCAAGCAAGCAAGCAAGCAAGCAAGCAAGCAAGCAAGCAAGCAAGCAAGCAAGCAAGCAAGCAAGCAAGCAAGCAAGCAAGCAAGCAAGCAAGCAAGCAAGCAAGCAAGCAAGCAAGCAAGCAAGCAAGCAAGCAAGCAAGCAAGCAAGCAAGCAAGCAAGCAAGCAAGCAAGCAAGCAAGCAAGCAAGCAAGCAAGCAAGCAAGCAAGCAAGCAAGCAAGCAAGCAAGCAAGCAAGCAACATCAAGCAAGCAACATCAAACAACCAAACAACCAAACAAGCAAAAACAAACAAAAGCAACCAAAGGCAAACAAACAAACAAACAAACAAACAAACAAACAAACAAACAAACAAACAAACAAACAAACAAACACGCAAACAAACAAAAGCAACACAAATACAAACAACACAATATAAAAGTAAACAAACAAATAAACAAACAAACAAACAAACAAGGGCCTAAATAAGGTGCCCTTTTTCCAACAATCATGGAACAAGGGTCTTCTTTGAAGATAATGCTTGTCCTTTAATTGGCTTCAAAAGGCATGTGCACTTCTGCACATCACTTTGCGGTTGTCAATGTGAGCTTCCAGAGGCATGTGCACAGGTCAAATATCATGGGGGCTGGCAGGGAAAGCCCTGAATAACGCTAGTAAGGGCTGAATAATGGCTTATTTGGGTTCCCTACCCCCTCCCCCCCTCCCCCACAAACCTGAAAGAAGATATTCTCTTTCATTGACTAGGTCCTCCAGTAAAGAGGTTAGAATAAGGGTACCCATTTTTCTGTAGTCTATTTTAGCCCCAAAAAGGGGGTGAGAAAGGGCACCTAGCTGGGGGACCTAGTTGAAGAGAGGGAAGACTGCGCCTCCACCGAAGAGCACCGGAACATCACCTCTTTCAGCACGTCGGCCCTCCTTGGGTGGCACCAAAGCCATGGTCCGTGGTACAACTTCCCGTCAGAAATATGCACCATGGTCCAAACGAATTGGCTGGGGGTCAGAAACAGGTACCCAAAATGGGTTGCCTTGACAAATGGCACCAAGGACCAAAAAGTGCGGTCCAATTCCTGGCGGTTTGTCATTGACCCATACCCAAGTGGGCAAAGCGAAAACTTCGGAGAGAAACTCTTGCCCTAGTTCTCTACCACTTGGTGTGCGTTGCCAAGTTAAGTTATTGATATCCCACTTTTAAGTCCCCCAGAGTGTGGTTCACCTTGTTATGATGGGGTGATACCCCAAGTGGCTGACCGCTTTCCAACTTGGCGAATCGAACATCCGAGCACTAAAGTCTTCATCGCCATCCCTGCGGTTTAGGGTTGGAGGTCCTGATGTTATTTTCAAACATGAATAACATCACATATACCAAATGAGTTGCTTAGCATCTGAAAAACATGCTTCCTTGGACCTTTTGGAGCCCAAACCAAGGAACCTCGTTTCCCCCCAGTAGCAAAATGGATGGCAATGGATGGATAGAAGCACACTGAAATACACGGGTACCGCCGTTAACCGGGTTCGCCGTTGAACCCCCAAACGTTCGGGGGACAAGGGGCACCCCCACCCCCATCTATCTGCCGGTGAAGGCAAAATAGCCAACGCAAGGAGCAAGCGATCGCGAAGTGGACCTTCATCATACTTGGATGTGCAATTCACCATTTATTGCCATACTGTGGATGGAGGAACCCCTGCACCACTTTAAACCATGGGAGACCATTGTTTGTTGATATTTGCAGGGGGAAATCGAATCATTCCAGGGTGTCTGAGTCGTGAAGCGAAATGGATCTCGTCCATGCACAGTAGCTATATGAGTGTCGTTGCAAGCTCGGCACGTCTGGCTGGTTCTCAGCGGGGAAGATTTTTCATTCCCTGCAGAGAAGCAGCAAGTGAACCGGCTTCCTCTCTCCGACTGATAACCATGCTTTTTGTAATCCAAGCTACAAACAGCGCAGACTCTCCCAATTGAGAGATGCTTGTAACCCGAAGCAGAACTTGCATTCGGGTGTGGCTCAAGGGCGTAATTTGTCCTGGGAACTTGACATGTAGGCTAAAACAAGTGATCCCCAATTTGAGCCACAGCCACTTGACTGTGGGTCAAAAGTAGGGTAACCCCAAAATGGGTTGCCCTGGCAAATGGCGGTCCCCTGGTTCAATTTTGAGCCACATCCACTTCTTTCTCTCAAAAGTCAAGAGCTAGTCAAGAGCTAGGGTTACGCAGGTTTTAGCCTTTGGCCCCATTTACCAAGCTGCCACTTTGGTACCTTTATCACTTTACCTAAGCCACACAGCCGCTTCTTTCTCCGTCGAACGCTAAGCGTCAGCTCCGCGCTGAGCAGGCGCAGCACTTCCGCGGGCAGCTCGCCCTGCTTGGCGTCCTCAGGGTTAAGGTTGACCCAGGATGGATCCCTAAAAAAACAAAAAAGGGCTCCTTTTGATATATATATATATATGTATATATATGGTCACCCCCCCCCAGGGCCTACCTTTGCCCTCTTCTAGTTGAAGGTGTCAACTCTACTTTGTGTGCCTCTTTCTTGCAGATGCCTGAAAACACTGTAACATACAGTGTTTTTGTTGTTTTTTACCTTCTATGTGACAGCAAATGTCTGATTATTTGAGGCTTGAAAGGCAGCAAAGCGAAAACGGATTCCGTTTTCAGATTCGAGCCTGGCTTTGATAGAAAACATGTTGTTTTTGGCAGCTTTGAGCTCTGCAACCTGCACAGACCCAAAAGCACAAAATCTCCTGAAAATGAAAGCTCTGAGACCTGCACATGCCAAACACATCTCCAGACCAAGTTTGGGAGTCTGGGGATATGTGCCCTTTATTTGTTTAGCCACATTTAAGCTAAATCATATTTGGGAATGAGTTACTATTAAAATTTGACTGCAAAGGCCAAGTGATTTCTTTCCAGAATAAGCTATCTTCCAATTCAAGCTGTATTTGGGGATGGATCCTTGATTAAATTATTATGTTCAAAACCTAATTGAACTCTGTCTGCATTAAAGTATATTTGGATTCTACTGCAATCATATTTTCCTTGTTTGGAAAGGTATTCCTGTTCAAATTCTGATCTAATATAGACATTATGGTGAATTATGAATGGTGGTGAACTATGTGCTTACTAAATTCTATTCAATATGCAAATTCAATTCGGATCAAAATCGTATTTGGAAAGGAATGTGTACTTGGATATGTTGGACTCCAGGCTCCAAATTATGAGGCTTGGAGGAGAATCCAACATTTTCCAGATTCTAGGTTTCAGGTGTTTCAAATTGGACATTTCAAGGGATTAGAGATCCAACAAAATGCTGTAAAACACAGTGTTTTGCAGCAGTTGCTCAGATTGTGTTCCCTTGGACCGAATGGACAGCCTTTGATATAACAGTGCAGCAGTGATGACACACCCACACACAATCATCAACCTTTTAGGACCACGCCCAAACCACATCAAACCAGGCCTCAAATGAGTGTCCTTTTTTTCCCCAAACAACAGTCTCCACTTGCTACGCAATAAGCCTACAGAAGGTTTATAAACTTTCAGGAAAGTTTATAAACCTTATTGAGTGTTTGACGAGTTTCCCGCATCAAGGCAACAACACCCTACGAAGTGTTCATGGTATCGTTGAAGGAGGGGGGGGGGGTGGTTGGAAATTTTGGGAGGGGGGGGGGGGGTGGTTGGTTGGAAGTCTTAGCAGTGAGGTGTGACTCAGCCAACTTTGTAAAGACTTCTCAGTACCCCCCCCCTCCCCCCCCGTAAAGAGTTCTGACCCCCCCCTGCCCTTGTTGCAGGGAAACCGTCAAACCCTTGACATGGTTTATAAACTGTCTTGTAAGTTTATAAACTCTTTGCTGTTGTTACTCAACATGACTTGTCACCCACAAAAAATATGCAGCAACAGCACACTTCTTGCGTATATATGCTCACACGCCCTGTCTTTTAAAATAAGAGGGTTTTGTACATTTTGAAGTGCAAAGGTAGGCCCTGGGGGGGGGGGGGGTGAGCATATATATATATATATATATCCTTCCCAAAAAAGAAGAAGAAGAAGAAAGTGGTTTTCCGTAACTAGGTCCTCCAATAGAGAGATTAGAATACAGTTAGTAGAGAGGTTAGAATAACAGGGATCCTTACATTGTACACCTGAACATTGCCTTGTACATGGTGGTTTCCCTGTATTTTGCTGGAAAAAACCATGTTGCAACATTAACTAGGTCTTCCAGATTTGAATTTCAGGAACCCCCCCTCCCCACCCACAGACTAGCAAGAAGAAACTTCCAGACCTTCAGGTTTCTCAAATGAAGCAAGTAAGCTAAGTCCGCCAACCGACTCTAGGTCCTCCAGTAGAGAGGTTAGAATAAGGGTACCCGATTTTTGTTTCAGGACGTCTATTTTAGTAGGGAACCCTCCGCCAAAAGAAGGGTAAAAGGGCACTACTGAAAAATCTAGTTAATAAACCCGTCCGATTATTTGGGGGTGTTCCCTCCAAAAGTGGTCCGAATCCCCACTAAAAGGGGACACCCCCTATTAATCAACCAGGGGTTTATTAATCCGGGGTTAACATTATGCAGAAATCAAACGAGGCGACCTGACGAATCAAAACTCGCACCAACTACAACCCTTCGGAGTTCATGTGGTTTCTCACAGCGTCGGGTCACCCATGTCAAACTCAAGTGGAAGAAAAACTGGCACAATCTGAACTTCAGTCTCACGGAAGAAGTAAAATAGCCTGAAGAGCAGTGGCATTAAGATCACCGGAGCTCCCACTCGTGCTACGCTTCCTACGTCATTTCACAAAGTCGGACTAGAGTCTAGTCTGACTCTCCCCCCCACCTCCTCCGCAAAATCCGCACTCCGGAATTCACTGGTGTTTACAATACTTGCAGCTACAGGGCCAGCACAAACAAGTATTTAGGTACGTGGAGGTGTCCAATAATTTGGGACCCTTTTGGCGCTGAAAGGGAACTGAAAAGCACAAAGTTCTTTATTGTGTGTCTGTTTTCGGGGAGGACGGCTTTTGGATTGAAAGTGAAACCAAAAGGCACCCACGTTCGCCCCAAAAAGAGGCACCCTCAGGACCCCAACGGCAATTAAAGGCGAGCAACCTTCCGACATCGGATTCCATTCCGCGTACCAAATAGGATTGTCGGAGCAAATGCGTCGCGTTATTTTCTTGTTCAGAGGGGTCGAAACCCACAACGGTGGGACTAAACCCTCAAACCTGGTTCACCTTTTTGGAGTGCTGGTCTCTTCCCTTTTGCCTTTCCAACCCCCTCAAAAGCCGTGGGTATTCTGAAGAAACAAAAAATCCCATATGCAGTTCTACTGCCCTGATGTCAGAGAAGTGAGCTTGTTTTAAGCTCGGCACAGACTTCTCTGCCAAGGACGAGGTCGATTGCCTTGGATGAAGCGATGCGGCCGCGCATGCTGGTCCATACCCTTTGGCCCCATCCGGAATACATACTGTCATACTGGATGGAAAAAATATGCTTCTTACCAGGTGGTAAGTGGTTCATCCCAGTCTTCATAGTGTTTCGTCCATCCCAAGTGGTGCAGGATGTTGTCCATCCACAGTAGAAGCCAGCTGGGAATTCCGCAAAAAATCGCCAAATACCTCATTACACATTGTTGATTTCCTCGTGATGATGCTTCACTTGGGAGTGTATTCTTGTTGAGGGTACCCCTTTTTGGGATGATTTTAAGTGGAAACCAACAGGGGAAAAAAAAAAACGCCTGGCCAGTTTGGGGCGGGGGCCCGGGCCCAAAGAAGAAGACGCACCAACCAAAACAGATGTTCCCTGACTGGTTTGGCCTTAAAAGTATTTTGCCAAGTTGCAACCTTGGCTCATTTGGTTCTAAAGCTCCCCCCCCCTTCCCTTAAAGAGGAAACCCTAAACCCTAAACCCTAAACCCAGAGTTCTCAAAATCATTTTTTGTTTCAACTAGGCCCTACTGACTTTCAATAGGCCCTCTAGGTCCTCCAGTAGTTTGAGGTTAGACTACCCGATATTTTTTTTTCAGGTCGTCTATTTTACTAGAAAAAACCCTCCCCCCCAAAAACGAAAGGGGTGAGAAAGGTTGCACCTGGGACCCAGCCCTATCAGTTCATAGCACACCCCCGAATGCGCCCGGGCGCGGGCTCCGGGTGGAGCAGGCATCGCTGACTTCAAGCGACGCCAGGCGCCTGTCCTCGAGGCGAGGACGTGTCGACGTGGGGTGCGGTTTTTACGGAAACGTAGAAGGGGTCGCCTCAGATGACCGGTGGATTTGCGTGGGAGAAAAGGGGGCATCCTTTTTTGGTTGAGTTTCAAGGGGGGTTCTCACATGCCCAGTGGATTTCCATGGGGAAAGAAAGGGCCTAAAATTTGGTTGGTTGAGTTTAATCGGAACCCTTCACAAGAAAAAAAAATAAGCAAGGGCGCCACTGGGCAACTGGGGGTCGCTGGATCTCCCCCTCAAACGTTGCAATTCACCGGTGGTGTCCCTTGAAACCATCGCCACGTTTCAAAACTTCCCGAAGGCCGGAACCCCCCCCCCCCCACCCACAGACCGGCAAGAAGAAACTTCCAAACCTGCATGGAGCTCAAATGAAACAGGGAAGCTAAATCCGCCAACAGACTTCTTCTCATTGGAGAGAATGAGGCTTTCGCAATTTTAGCAAGTTGCCACCCTAGAAACATGAGCTATTTCCAAAACTACAAGGTGCAAACATAGAATATCTCTGGAGGCTTCGGTTTGAAGGGTCGCCTGCGTTTTGCAGGAGGTTTCGGACTATTCCACACGAAGGTGTCCCATGGGGAAATAGCGTGCGCAACCGGGTTTCGGGCCGTTGGCACGGACGAGCAAAAGACGACAGGTACCAGTGATGGTGGCAGTTGCTGACATGGGGATGTGTGACAACCAATGATTTTGGAGGGTGTGGGTGGAAGATCTCGGTGAAAACTGCCCCAAGCAGAGAGGATCCACACCAGCTTGAGGGAAAGACGGAGTTGCTGGGGCTAGGGCTGCGTTGGCTTTGGGTGGCCTTTTTCATGGGATCCGTTTTGTGTCGGGGTTCCCCTCCAGTTCGACCTTGGCGAGACCCACAGATTCCCACGAGTCCCAAGCGCGAGACCGCCAACTTTTCACGTCGGAAAAAAGTCGTCCCTCCGGGCCTGCCAGGCTCAAGGCTCCTCCAGATTTGAGAGGTTAGTTTTCACGGGCGCCCGATCTTTTTTTTCTGCAGTCAATTTTAGTAGGAGAACCCTCCCCGAAAGACAGTGGGTCAAAGGGCACTGGGAGGCCTAGTGGGTTTTCAGTCCTCCCCACAACTCGCACCGATCCGTTCCGTGCCTTGGCCATGTCTTCCACGAGTCGGTTCACCTCCACACGATTTTTTACAGCGCTCCGATGTTTGAGAAATTTGTGCTTGGCCCCAGGACAAAAGAAACCGAAGGAAACTAAACGAAACCGAAGGAAACCATAGGAAACCAAAGGAAACCAACCCTGTTGTTTAGGAACGGCAAAGAGTAACCACATTCCTCCCGTGCATCTTGAGAATGCTGGCACGTTGCCTTGAAGAGAATGGGAGTCAAGAAGCTAGACAATCCCCACAAAAAGCTACATTTTCCTAAATAACCGTGGAGACTGCAAATAAAGAAAGCTCCAGGGTGACTTCGATCATTCGTTCCAGGGACCCTGCTTCCAGCTCTTTCTAGGGATCATCTTTCCAACTGCCAAGCACCCGTCTATTTCTAAGCAAACTCACCGATCCAAAGGACACCTATGGCAAGCACCAATTCGAGAACAGCTCTTCCAAGCCCAGAAGCCTCTGCATGGCTGGCGTGTCTGGCCTGTCTCTGAACCTAGCCACTTTTCGTTTGGCCCGCCTCCCTCCCCGTATTTCGTGGCAAAACTTGAGGGAGATCCGCAGGTCTTCTCAGGGAATCGCCCTGGGGAGTGATCCATCCAGAAACAAATGGCTACCTGCATGTTGTCAAACAGAAAGCCTCAGGTGAGTCATCATCAAAACCGATCGCTGCTAAAATGGTCGTAATCCCAGAACCATGATTCAAGAATTAAGAAAGCGGCCGCAGCTATTTGTGGTTGGGACTGTCCCTCACTAACCTTCATCTACCCAGGTTTTGATTGTGGCTCAGGTAGCTTCGTCGCAACCTGCTTCCGGAACACGAACCGCTTCTTCCTAACGCGCGGAACATCCATAACCAACCTACAAACTAAACCTGCAACGTGCCGTGGCATAAGCCAAAACGCCCCAGGAACAAATACAACAGCGGCAAAAGAGAGAAACAACACCCGCCCAAAGGCAAACACAACAACATCCCCCCCCCCCCGCCTCCCCAACAAAAGAAACACAAAACAATGGGTGGGTGTTGGCCAACAAACCCAGACAAGGTTCCCTATATGACCCTTGAAACATCACCCTATTTGAAACTCATGAAAACGATGGAATCCCAAGAGGTAATGCTTAAAACCACACGTAGTCCTTTTGGTTTAAAATAAATAGTCCTGGTAAATGGGGCATAGGGCCAATCCAAACCACTAAACTAACCTGAAAAAGGACACCTATGGCACAGCCATCTTTAAAAACCACAAGCGGATCTTCCTAGGGACCCCCCTCCCAATTGGTGGTTTCATGTTGGTGTCCCTTTCAAATCACCAAGCAAGAAGGTACCAATTCCAAAAAACGACTGGCCACCCATAGAGCGAAGCCACTTGAGTCACAGGCGATGTCACTGGTTCCAACGATGCCACTTTTTGCAGGTCCACAAAAAGAAAGGAAGCTTCACATCCGATCGAGTGGATCAGTCGAAGGCAACCAAACTTTCCCAGAGGGTCCCTGGAGGTTCCTCCTGAGGATGGCTTTTGGCGGGTAAAAAGGGGTCGTTCAGTACCTGCTTAGAAGGTACCAAGGGACCCTCTGGGTTTTGGTTTAAAATGCTCCAAACCCACCTCTGGCACGATGACCTTTCAAAACCACCAGCGGGAGGCGAACATAATTGCGCGTGTCTTGTAGAGCCCCCCAAACCAACTGGCTTCGGCTTTCCTTTTGGCTTCCCCTTCAAGCCACCCAAAAAGGAGTACCCAACACGGAAGCCACCTCCAAAAGACCTCCAAAAAAGGGAGCCTTTCTCTGTTGTCTATTTGAGAAGGGGGAACCCTCCCCCAAAAAAGGTTGGTAAAAGGGCGCTGGGGGACCTAGTCTTGGCTTCCCCTTAAAGCCAGCCAAAAAAAAAAAACGCGGGAAACATGCCAAAACCGAGAAATCCACACAAACACCTCGAGCGGCTCGAGCGGCTCGTTCGCGCGCCTCGGCCAGGCCGCCGCAGCGCAGCGTCCGCTCCTCCGCCAGCTGGGCGCGCAAGGCTTCCAGCTCCACCCGCAGGTCCGGGAGCCTCAGGCTGTTTTTTGTGGGGATTTCGGGCCTGTTTTCAAGGGACCCCACGCGAGAGGGTCCCATGGCTTTTGGGGAGTAAAAAGGGGTCGTTCAGTACCTCAGTATTAAGGGGCCCTCAGGGATTGAAATTCTTTGGACGAGCCGCGAAAAAACACACCCCCAAATTGTGGGGTTCTTGAAAAAATAATCGAATTGGCGGGGTTCTCCACGAAAAACGCAGCCAAAACGGCGATTTTCCCTCCAAAAACTCAGATGTTCAGTGGGCAGGAAAGAAATAGTTTTTGGCTTTTGTAGCAAGCACTGCTTCGGGAGGATGTTTGCTGCGGCGTGTTCGTTTGGCCGCCTTTGCCGCCTTTGCCGCCTTTGCGCAGCTTGCTGCAATTGGGACAGCGTGTGACTTGGCTTTGCGGATGGGCGGGTTTCTACGCGCCGCTTGCGCATGGCAAGTCTCAGCTGAACCTCCTGGTTTCGCGCACCGAGCGACAAAGCCAACAGAAAGCGCGAGAATTGGGACTGCGTTGGACTGTGTTGGGCGCTAGCGTCGTGCGCTGGCGCCACCGTACACGGCTGCTTCGATCAGACGCGGACGCGTCGCTTTGTCTTGGAAAGGGTCTCGAAAGAAATAGAAGGTGCGCGTGCAGCTTGCTGTCTTGGGCATGGGCTTTCCCTAGAATATGACTGCCCGAGTCGAAGTCCATACTCTAACTGCAATGGTTAAAAGAACAACAAACAAGAACATACTCCAGCTGCTAGTCCGATACGGTGGTTTTCCCTCCAAGGAATAGGGAATGAAGCAAGGGATGCCCTCAAAGGATTGTTTACAGAAGTCATTCCCTCATTCGCTGCTGAGCACCAGCAAGTCAAGAAGGCATCCAAATCAACTAGCAGAACGCGAACCCAGTGACCAGTCACGAATTCAAAAGAAGACCTGATCGAGTCCCTTCCCAAGATTTCAGCTCCCGCCAATTGGTGGGGTTTAGTAGCTAGGGGGCGGTTTCCCATTCCTCTACAAAACCACGGGTTCAAATCCTAAATCACCAACCCAAGCCCACAAGCAGGAGTTACCTGAAGATTTGAGCTTTGAAAGGGGCAACAAACAGGGCACTCACCAAAAGTCAACTACAATCCAATTGGCATGTTGAACCACCCGATGGTTGCTTCGCAAAATAGGCACCCGAAAAAATAGTTGGTGTCCTTTTGGTTTGAGGGGCGGGGGGCGTTGTGCCGTTTTCACACCTGTGCCTCCAAGAATGTGGGAACAAAGGCTCCTTTGGGCGGAGAAACCAGAAAGAAACCCTTTTGACCCTCAAACTTCCCTTCAAAAGCCCCAAACTCATGTGAGTCATAATCAAAACTTGGTACACAAATGGTGCACCCAGAACCATGTAAAGAACCATGTATGGTTGGGATCGTCCCTTACCAACCGAACCATCTACCCAGGTTTTGAGCACGTGGCTCATGTGGTGGTTCCCATGGTTCGGGTCGTTGGACCGGGCGTTGGCTCGCTCCATTTTTCGGCTCGACCTGCTCGGAGCTTGGGCCCCCAGCGTCGGCTTTGAGATGTCCGGCTCCTGCCGAGGGGTTTGTGAGGGTAGTGGATCTGCAAAAGAAACAGGGATCCTTACAATGGATCCACCTGAACATTGCAACTTGTAAATGGTGTTTTTTTTGTTGTTTCTCTTTATTTTGGTGCTGAAAAAGCCATGTAGCTCAAAGGGTTGCAAAATGAAGATTTCTTTTTTCAGGAGCCCTGAGAAAGATTCGCCCAACGTGCGGATTTGAGGGGAATGGTGTCATTCGGAAAAGACCTCAAAATCTCCAAGGGTAAATCTCTTGTGACTTTTGGAGGTCGTGCGAAGTCTCCACTGTGATGTCGATGTCACCGGAATGCCTTTCTTTTGACAAAGCATGGCATAGTTCCCTATACCCTCCTTGGCTTACATGGCCTTAACCATGTCTGGCTGACCTTGCCTCTGCCAAATTTAACTGCTCTTCAATCAGGAATGCCTTTCCAAGCGTAATTCATCTGGGCTGTCCAAACTGATCCCCTGCTGAAAGAACAGCTTCTAGTGGCGTTGGCTGGACACCCCCGCTACACCCTAAACACCCAAGGGGACGGCGAACCGCCCAGTTGAAAATCGTCCACCGGAAAGTCTGACTATGTCACCCTCGGCTCCCTCCAACACGGAGCACCCCCCGGATTCATCGACCCTAACAGCCCTTCATTCCAAGCCTGGTAGACTTCGGGGGCGGCCATGACGCATACCAAAAGAACTTGAATACGCTGCATGGACTGGTAGCACAAGACTGTGTTGTTTGCAGCCCCCTAACAAATCCGCAGAGCCAAAGACCAAAAAAAACATAAACTTGCCAACGTCAGTGAAGAGGGACTAACCGAGACATGCCAACTTGGACCTAGGAATGCTTCCCTTGTTCGGTGTAAAGGCGAACGAGGTCAAAGGTCCCCAGTGTCCAAATGGGATCTGACCTAGTCCTCCCTTCCTCTGGTTCTTACGGGAAGCTCAGGTCTTTTGTGGAAGGGAAAACCCCAGAAACTGACAAGCGAGGGTGGCCATGTCTCCCCAAAGCCAGCTGGTGTCCAAACCAGCCAAGGGCGGTAGGTTGTACCCGAACAGAAACATATTCAGGGGTATTGCGGCCGGTCGGTGCCAAAAAAACAAAGCGACCCAAAAGGGGGTAGGTCGTAGTACAACCGGCCCCCTTTGCTCGTTTTCTACACCTTCGCCTCCAGATTTGAGAGGTTAGAATAAGGGTACCCGATCCTTTTTCTGTATAGTCTATTTTAGTAGGGGAACCCTCCCCCCAAAAAAGGGGAGAGAAGGGCACTACTGGGGACCTAGGGTAACCCCAAAAGGTAGGTTGTAGTGCAACCTACCCCCTTCGGCTTGTGTTTTTTTAGAGAAACCAAGAGGCTTTGGGGGGAAATTCGGTCGCTTTTGTCCGTTACCCAAACAGGGCTGTGGGAAATGGAATCCACTTCTGTGATACAACGAAAAGGGCTTCCCAAAGACTAACCCACCGTATAAAGGCTTTAGGGGGAGATTCCCGAAGGTATCACAGAAGTGGTTGGAGAAACCCTTTGGTCCCACAACTCTCCTGTTAGATGTGTTTTCAAACCAAGAATGTGTGGGACCATGTTCGGGAATCTCCTTCCGTTCTGGCGCGGTCCGAACAAAACTATCGCCTTCCGTTCCACTTGACTCCATGTCATCCGGCGCCTGGCGCGAGAAGGTCCGAAGCTCCCACAGCGCGGCCTGGCCAAGCTGCGGAGGGTTTGTGACAAAATGGGGGGGGACCCAAAGAATGGTTGGTGTTGTTTGTTTCTTTTCTTTATTGAAAAAATAATAAAACAAATAATAAATAAACATAAAAATAAACAAATAATAATAATAATAACACACCTTGCGTGGTTTGATTTGTTCCTTGTGTTTTCCTTTTTGGGGGTCGGTTTGGAAGGGAAACCACCAGGAAACCTGTTCAGGGGAACACCATGTTGCTGTTCTTTTTTCAAATTAACTCAAAATGGTGTTCTGCTGAACAAGTTTCCTGGTGGTTTCCCTCGCAACCCAAAATAATGTTCCCCTGAACAACCACAAGTATTGCAAGTTGGGGGGAACAGGGGGAGCCTCGGTCATTTACCGCAATTTACCCGGGTTTTGCGGTTGGATCTGGCTGGCTCACTTGCAATGGTGCGGGAAAGCGTTGATCAAAAGGTCCTTCCTTTACATGGGATGACCGTTGGGGGAAAACCAACAAAAAGATGAGATTCCCCACGGAAAAGTTACCCATGGTCATTGCGGGGGGCCGAAAAGATATTGATGAACCCCCACCTAGTGCTAAAACATTTGAAACAGGGGATGCGCGAGGACACCTGACCAACTTGGGGGGGAGTCTTTTTTTTAGGGGATCCCCCCCAAAATTGGTGGGGAGAACCACTAAACATGGGGGGTACTCCAAGAAGGACACACCCTTTTCTAGCCTTGAGGGTTGATCCTTAAGGCTCCTCGCAGCCCTGGCGGAATATGGGCAATGTGATGGAAACCAAGGAGTGCATCTTCAAGTGTCAAGGAACAACCTCGGTATGGTGCCAGGTACCAAGCAACATTTCACCAACTGCCTTGCCTACTGGGGACGGACCAAATCCACAAAACGCACCAGTTGGAATGGATGAGACCCTATGGATATATACTGGGATAAACCGCCTACCAAGTGTGCATTCATCCACAGTAAGTTCAAGTGAGTCATAATCAAATTTTAATAAAGGGATCTACACGAAATCCAGGTAAAGAATCAAGAGGACGGATGTCCGCGCCTATGTAAAATTCCTGCTGCCTTCAACTACCCAGGTGCTGATTTTGGCCCTTTTGGATGTTCAATCCACTGCATAGGTTATAACCATGGTCACATATGGATGGGCACATAACCACAGGTGACCCTTTGAAAAAAACAGATGTATGTCCCTGGCAAATGGGTACTGACACGTATCTAAACCAGTGGAACCCATCCATGGTCTAACCAAACTAAGCTAAAAAGGGACACCCCACATGGGTGTGGCAAATTTAAGAGCTAGGGTTGCGCAGGTGGTCTTTGTTTCCATTTACCTCCATCTTTTGAGCTACAGCTACATCACCAAAACCTACCCTTCACCAAAAAAAAAAAACTGCAGCTACATAACCAAACCTAACCTACCTAACCTACAGCTACATAACCAAAACAAACTGTCCCTTCACCTTCACTTGCCCGGGCTGTGACGCCCGCCGAAGCGGAAGTCGACGGAGAAAGCCGAGCCCCCGCCTCCTGCTGCGCCCGCCGCAGCTCCGCCTAAGGAAGCCGCCGGAAACAAGAAAACCAAGGAACATAAGGGAATGAAGGAGCCATGGGAAAACATTCGGATGAAGAACACCATAGGAACATATAGGAACGCATAAACCTAAAGAAACTACAAGACACCAAAGGAAAGCCTGGAAATCAAAGAACACCATAGAAACACATTCGAAATCATAGCCATAGGAAACCAAAGCAAACCAGACGAAACATCAAACAATGATCCGCCCAAACGGAATTTCAAAAGGTCGCGGTCTCTGAGCCCGGCAGAGCCGGGAGATACAAGAGCGAAAACAGCCTCGTTGTGGCGCGGATACTTGAGTGCTTTCATCTTGAACCTATTTGCAGGCATCACTCTCAGCGCATCCTACAAAGGATGCGTTGGGCTTAGCATCTCAAAACGAAACCAAAGAGAAAATTATCGGATCACTATGCTGACTGATTGGGTGGTGTCACAAAATGGGGGTGGCCCAAACAATGGTGGGGGTGAGGGTCGCTGTTTCCTTTGAAGCCATCCAACAAGGGCACCCTCAACTCACTTCCTAAGCGGATCAGTCAAAGTCCAAACTTTCTGTTTACCAATAAAATGGTCTTCCCAAGAGTTTGAAGTCCAGAAAGCCCAATGAGCCAAATGACAGCAACAATGTTTGGGAAAGCATGCATTTCCTAAAGAGGAAAACCGGTTTGGTCGGTTGTCACAGACAAGTAAAACAAACTACTTGCAGCAGGTCGAGAATTCCAGACCAAAGAGGTGGGGCTGAACAGGCTGAACAGTTGCCAGGAGTTGGCGCATGCATGCGAAAACACAAACAAAACAACAAAAAACAGTCGCATGTTGACTTTCATTTCACAAGTCTCCTGCACCTTCGGACCTGCGCGAGGAACAATGTTGCGCCAAGAACAATGGCGCTTGATATATTTTGTTGGGCCCCACTTCTTATCATCCCTAAGTGTGGGACATGCCTTTGCCACCGTGGTTGCGCTGGCAAACGGCCTTCTATTCACGATGGATTCGTAAACCCATGCAATGTCCGTTGCCCTTGTCAAGACTCGCCTTCGCTTTTGTCAACCCAAATGGGCAGTTGCGTCTTGCTTCACCTTGAAACCAACGCAAAAAGGGCACTGTACGGGCCTTTAAAAAAAAGAATGGGCTGTGGGGTACTTTCAAACCACATTAGGGCGTGATCATGGGAGCACAATGTGAGTAGCTATCTAGACCCCTCATACCCCCTGCCACTCAGCCCAAGCCGTCCCCTTCCAACCTGGGCGTCCAAATCCCGCTGCATGTCTTTCAAAGACCTGGCACGAAAGCAGAACCCTATGGACGCAAAGGTTTCATGTAGGATCTTCTAGGATGCTACGGCCACTGAGCCTCCCATCTTGGCTGGAATTAGAACCCCGGCAAAAAACTAGATTTTGTGCTTGGCTAGTGGAAAACAAAGGGGACCCAAAAAAATACAAAAAAGGAAAAAGGGGAGCTAATTCTGGGGAAGCTATGTCACAAGATTGTCTGATGGTCTATGCCTGAATTGCGCCGGTTCAGCCCGCGATTTCCGGTTGCGACATCTGGCAAGACTAGTTGGGCCATGTCCGCAACATCCGAGCTCACCGAACAAGCACCAACAAAACGGGAAACGGGAACCTAAACCCCTAGTATATTTATGCGGGGCGTCTCACCTCGATTTATCCAGACACACACTCACATGCGTTTGTCTTTTTGAGGGAACCCCAACGTTGGGGGCAACTAAAACGGGAGGTACCTAAATTCGCAGCCTTTTCTGCAGCAACCTCTCACCCCAGCATGCACCTGACAAAATACAAATGTCTAGGAGTTGATTCCCTGTCCATTCTTTTCAGCCCTCGTTCTTTTCCAAAACCGATCGCCATTTCCCCAGGGTGTTTGGTGGTTTTCTAGAAAGAATTGGATCCCTGGAAGGAATGGGGAAGGTAGCCCTGGAACCCTGAGGTTTTTAGGCCTGTTTTTGGCTTTTGGATTTAGTGGTAGTTTCCACTAAACCACCCAAGTCACACCTAGAAAAACTCCCAAAAAACGGCGCCCTGCTTTGTCCCTAAACACCGCTGGCCTCTCGAGATGAGCGTCCTGCTGCTCGAGCCGGCGCCTCATCTCCCCCTGGCGTTTGAGATGCTTCAGTCGAAGCGCCGGATCTGAATGGAAGTTTTACCGTGTCAAGCGTTCCACCGTTCAGAAACCCAACGGAAGGATTCCATTCCCCAACGTAAATGCCGGGCGTTTCTTCAGCGGTGCTTGTAGATGTCGCCAGCATTCACAATATTTTGGAGGTCCCAGTTGAGACAAATCCGGCTTCTAGGCTGACCCTTTGGTACTGGAAAGTGAGATTTCCCACTGGCAGATTCATAGGGGAAAAGGTGATCCGGATCTGCGACATGGGTATATGTATATTTATGGGTCTGAATTTCAAAAGGGACCCTTCCGTGGACATCATTTGGGTGGGGATCCATGCCCACCAACCACTTTGGAGGGGAACCGCCCCATTAAAACTCATTGTATATATATATACATATATATATATATACTTGGTTGGAATTAGGACCCCAACAAATATATATATATATATACATATATATATATATGTTATTTGTTTGCCTGGTTAGTGGAAAACAAAGGGAACCCCAAAAAAACAAGAAAAAAGTAAAAAGGGGAACCAATTCATTGTACATATATACATAGACGCCTCAGAGGTCGATGCGTCGATGTCGGAAAGCCATGGCCCAAAAGCCCAATGGCCGTGACCCATCTCACTAACCCCAAGCCGGGACGGCAGGCGACAAAGAAGGTATCAATTTACCTTGTCTCCCGACCTCCGAACTGGTTCCATTTGGAGACATCTCAAAAAAATACCCTCTTTCTCTCACTTGCTGAATTGATTGGCAAAAAGAAAGTCCAAGAACTTTGGTACTTGCCACGAAAATGGAAACCAAACCCAAACAGTGACTAAAGTCCAGCACCTCTTGCGTGTGCGGATTAGTCCGGCCCATAGAACCGTGGAACCCGAAAAAAACTACGCCCAAGGAGCATCCCCAACAACACCAACCCCCCCCACCCAGCAACTACAAACCGACCACAATAAGCAAACGTGGCCCCCAAACGCGCCAAAAAAGGCAAAGACCACACCACACGGCCCCCCAAAACCCGCAAGGGGCGCGCGCCCCGCCCCAAGGCTACTTGCCTCCAACTGCGCCATCGCGTGATTTCGCGCGACGCGCTCGGCCTGCGCGAACCGGAACATATGAAATTCCCGGAAGACGCACAATTGGGAGGACTGGAACATAGCTGTGCATGGTTGCGAAATCCGCGAGTCTCGCACCAATCCGAAAACCTGGTTTCTGATTCGATTCTCTGGCAAATACCCACACACCATGGTTTCCCCATGGCTCAAAGTGGTGCGAAATGGATTTCGTCCATCCACAGCAGGTGGCCAAGGTGGCACTGATGAATGGTCAGAAACAAGACCAAAGGACACCTATGGTGGTGGTAACGGTCATCGGCGTCATCACGATCATGACCGTTACCACCACCACCACCACCACCACCACCACCACCACCACCACCACCACCACCACCAACCCCGCCGCCGCCGCCGCCGCCACCGGCATTACTCATGGTCATCGTCATCCTCCTCGTCCTCCTCATCATCCTCATCCATCGTCATCGTCATCATCATGGTTATTTGTCATAATTCTAGATGTAAATATGCACGTACATCTGTGTATATGTATATATATTATGTATACATAATTATATACATTGTGCTAAAACCCAAACGTCAAACACCGAGGCCGCACTTCTTCGGGGTATTTCCAAGTTTTACGGGCAGTCGGCAGATTCTCGCAACCAGGTGCCGGGGAAGCTGCAAAGCAGTTAGCGTCGCAAACTGCTGCAAACTCAGTCGGAAGTGCCACTTGACCACTGGATGGGGGGATGGGGTTCGGAGAGCCTAGAAAAGGGGGAACATTGTTCTTTCAAAAACGCGCCCTTGCGTTTCCGTGCTCTGGGCCCCTTCTTCGTCACAACTTTGGGAGGGAGTTTCAAACTTGTGCCCGCTTAGCGCGCCGAGATGGCCCCTAAGATGGTCCCAAGTTTTGCCATGCTGGACGAGATCTCTGAAGTCACCCGAAATCCTAAAAGCCTTGGCCAGCCGGTCTTGCAGGCCTTGTCCGAACAAAGAGCAACATGGAAAAAACCGCCCGCCAATCAGCTGGTCAATGTGACTCGCTCGCACTGGTCAATGCAGCGCCAGCTACAGTCTACGTGAGCAAAAGGGGCTCGGGATGTGACCACTGTGAAACACAAAAAATAAACGGGCTCCCCAAAAAACTCACCAAGTATCACAGTGGTTGGAGTGATCCACCACAACCCTAGTACAGTAGAGAGCTTAGAATAAGGGTCAACTGTTTCTCTATTTTAGTAGGGGAACCGAATCTCCCCCAAAAAAGAAACGGCTGAGAAAGGTTGCACCTAGCCGGGGGACCCAGCCCTACTTCTTTCCGATGGTTCACACATCTCTCAGAAGCCCAAGGCCATAGATAAAAACAAATAGATGGGTTTCCCTGGGAAATGGGGCAACCCCATCTAAACCCCCATCTAATTAAATGGAATAAACCCCATCTAAACCACGGACAAGTCTAAGGAACAAACCCATTTTTCATAGACCCATCCAAACCAGGAATCGCCCTCTAATTTTGTTTAAAGCAAACCAACCAAAAAGGACACCTATGCCCAAGGCGTGTATCTTGGAAGCTTCGCGCCTCGATGTGTTTCAGCACCTCTTTGGTCACCTCTTCGGTGACTTTGCTCGTGGCGTCCTCTGGCTTGCAGTTTCGTAGGGGTGAAGAATTGCGCGCCTGACCCATGACCGTGACTCAACATGATTCCATACTTGGGTGCTCGTTGCCAAGTGGCCATGGGTCAAAACCCCGTACCCCCAGTGAACATCCCAATCCCCACTAAAATCGGCTTGCACCTATCCCAAAATGGTACCATTGGTTTTGCGCCATAGCCAAGTCAGCAAGTTGTTGGCCTAGGTTCTACTTGGAAGTCCCCCGGTCAGTGGGGCTAACAACTTGTGAGGGGGCTATGCCCCAAGTGGATGACCACTTGCTAACTTGGCCAATCGAACATCCAAGTTGGTCCCCGCAACTCGAGGATCCCCTCCAGAGGCTGTGCCATTCAAATGCCAGACTGCAAGTCTAATAAAAGAAGCTTGGCCTGAATCAGCCCATTTGGATATATGCGTCAAGTTTGGCTGACCCCCAAAATAGGTGGGCTGTCCTTTCGTGTTCTTTTCTTGAAACCAACCTGAAAAAAAGGGGTTTCCTTCAAAAGCACAAACACAAACACACACAGACGCAGACGCAGACGCAGACGCAGGCGCAGGCGCAGGCGCAAACGCAGACGCAGACGCAGACGCAGACGCAGACGCAGACGCAGACCCAGACACAGACACAGACACAGACACAGCACAGAGAGACACAGAGAGACACAGAGAGACACATAGAGGCACAGAGAGACACAGAGAGACACAGAGAGACACAGAGAGACACAGAGAGACACAGAGAGACACAGAGAGACACAGAGAAACACAGTGAGACACAGAGAGACACAGAGAGACACAGAGAGACACACAGAGACACACAGAGACACACAGAGACACACAGAGACACACAGAGACACACAGAGACACACAGAGACACACAGAGACACACAGAGACACAGACAGAGAGACAGACAGGGAGACAGACAGACAGACAGACAGACAGACAGACGGACAGACAGACAGACAGACGGACAGACAGACAGACAGACACACACACACACACATGTCCCTTGCTTGGGACATGTTCCACCTCTTCGCCGCCAGTTTTCTTTAACATGAGGTTCCTGCTTATGATGCTTTGTTGAGGACCTCCAGGGAACCTGAAGCGTGGCCAATGCTTTTTTCGGTTTTTTAGATTTGAGAGGATAGAATAAGGGTACCCGATCTTTTTTTCAGGACGTCTATTTCACCAGGGGACCCCTCCCCAAGAAAAGTGGGTAACGGAGCATAGGGGGACCTAGTCTAAACCTCTTCAGTGCTATGGTTGCAAAAAAACCCTCTGTTTCCAGAGTCTTTCCCTGAATTTCCCTTGGACCTAGTGGCGATCGCTTCTGAGCACACGGGCGAATGATCGATCAACTTTTGAAGCGACGGCCGGCTCCTTCAAGTGAGAGTTGATCCTCTCGACCTGCCCATGCTCGAGGTTCTGTACCTGAAGCGAAACCGGGAGATGAACCCCGCAGATTTCATGGAACCCGAAAAGGGGTAAGGAGATTACTCCAAAATTGGGGTGGTTGGTTGGGTTCATTCAGTTGTAGGTGAGACGTCATGCCTCGGAACCCTAAACTACAAAAAGAGTCCAAGCGTCTGGCTGGGAAGTATCCAATGCTTCAGGCCAAGGGGAGTTGCAGCCCTTGTTCATGACGCTCAGACTCGGGCGGTCGGTCTGAATCAGGCTTGAACCATGGCAGCAACAGGGATCCTTACATGAAAAACACCTGAACATTGCAACTCGTAAATGGTGGTGTCCCTTTCATATTATTTTGGTGTTGAAAAATAAAGCCATGTTTCATGTAACTCAAATGGTTTCCCTTTATTTTGGTGTTAAAAAAATAAAAAATAAAATGTTTCATGTAACTCAAATGGGTTCCCTGTATTTTGGTGTTGAAAATCAACAGCCATGTTTCATGTAACTCAAATGGGCAACGCAAAATGGATTTTTTTTTTCAGGAGCCCTGAGAAACCTATGTCAAACCCCTGGGCAGTGGGTCCAAAAATTAGCAAAAGTTAGGGTGGGGAAGGGCCGTGGAATGGACATCTGGCCATGGGCTTTTCAAAATCCAAAATCGGTTAGCCCCCAGTAAACATCCCAAAAGCCCCCAGTGAACATCCCAAAAGTAATTACACTAAAATAGGTTCTAAAATGGGTGGTGAATTCACCTAGCCCAAAATGGGATCCCATTGGTTTGGACAACCACAGCCATCTAGCAAAAGCCAGCGCTGGTTACATTCTCTCCAATGGAAGTGGATAGGCTTCCCGAAAAGGTCTTCGCGAAAGCGTCTTCCAAAACCCGGACCGATGGTCAGCTTCCGTCTGCTGGATGGCCGGCACTCAAGTTGAGCTGGAGGCCAACCGGGGGTCTCCAACGCCCCGAACACCCGATTCACCGACCGGGGGATCTGGGAATCTGGTGACTGTGATGCCGCAGCCCGAAAAGGACACCCGGATGGATGCAGCATAGGCGCCAGGTATTCCCCTTCTGAGGCTTTCCTGTGATTTAATCTATTATAACCTATTATAACAATATTGCCTATTGTGACACAACACACCAATATATATATATATATATGTACATATACACACATGATTCTCGAATTCCAACTTTACGAAAGCTTATAGTTTGGAGGACGGAGTGCGCCCAACAAGCTAGAATGGTCCAAGCCCAAAAAGTGGTTGAAGTCCGAGTTCCGCAACTTATTCAGTGAGCCTGCCGCTAATGAGGGGAAGGGTGCACAAACTAGGTCCTCCAGTGGTTTAAGAGGGTAGAATAAGGGTACCAACTTTTTTCTGTAGTCTATTTTAGTAGGGGCATGGGAAGACGGATCTTTCCTTTTTGGAGGAGCTGCATCCGCAGCCAGACGCCTGGTCCCCCACACATCCCGAGGATCCCGGAATGCCTCGTGCATGGAGGCCCGCAGGCGGCTCCTGTCTGCAAGGAACTCGTCTTCAGAGAACAGACCTGGCGGAAGCGGAGAAGACGACCATCCAGAGAGTCTTTGGTGTATGTTGCCAAGGGATGTTAGGACGAATCTAACTTTTTGCCAACTAATGAATTGGTTGTCCGTATTAAACCACTAAAAGTTGAAAACTTTTAGCAGGGGAGCAGAAAGCAACCAAGGAGATCCAGAGCAGGGGTTACTCTTTTTGCCACCTTTTGTGAGAAAATTGCCGACCCCCTCAACAAGGAGTCCTTCACCACGAGGGGGTCGATGAATTGTCCACAGAAGGGATCAGCAAGAAGACCCCCTGATCCAGAGATTGGCGGCTCGGACCAACCATGCCTGCACTGGCAGCACATATGGGTGTATTCTTTGAGACCCGTGTCAGATTGGTTTCACGGTTGGGTCCCTCTATTTGACACATAGACATATTCCATAGAGGAGCCAACACGGCAAATAAACACGGCATGTAGGCGCCCCTTGTGGCAGATCAAAAGAAATAGAACTCGGTCCATCGAGCAGACGGGTGTCTTTGGGGAACCCTTTTTTGGTGGGTTCAAAGGGAAACCAAAAGGAAGAACCACAACTTTTGGGGGGGAAGGGGATTTCTAAAAAACGACACCCAGCTGCCTTGGGACTTGATGGGAGTCTCGGGGATGATGTTTCCGCATGGAACCTGGAAGTCCGTGTATCGCCTGGTCGGCCATTGGTTGCCCTAGAAATTGATGCTTGGCCAGTGGCAACAGGTATGGAAATCTGAGGACATCCTTAGCAAGTCGGCAAACCAATCTTTTTCTGGTGGGGGACATGAACCAAAAAACCGCCAGCAAAGAGTGGAATACAAACTGGCTGTTCAGAAGGGTGGAGACAAGAAGCAAGCAGGTGGGTGTGTCTTTCGTGAAGGGATCCTCAAAATGGCATTGTTTGCTTGGTTGATGTCCCCTTAAAGCCACCAAACAAAGGTGCACCAACTCTCAAAAACAGCAAAGCCACGCAGTTGAATAGGCCATCTAGTCTGGCAATGAGCCCTTCAAGCGTCCCCTAAGTGCACATCATGAAAACCGGGAAAGCGGAGGCTCCGAAAAGATGCCAAGCCACTTGCAAGAATTGTGTGTGTGTGTGTGCGATGAACATGCCGCCCTTGTTGGTCGAAAGAGGGAAATTGCTGCGGGCCCTACAAAAAGCGCCTCACAAAAAGCGGCTTCTGCTTAAGTGGTTGAGAGGGAAACAACCCAAACAACCAATATAGCGTATTTTTGGCTGAGGGGGAAACAACCCAAACAAAAAATATCCCAACATAAGTTGAGAAGTCCTCGACATCTTCACTTGAAGGGGCCCAGTCGGGGCGCCGTCCATCGGCTGAAAGCACGGCTACCGCTGAGTTTTCGGCGGGGAGCGCTGTGAGACATGGCGTCCAAAGCCGACCGCCCGATGCTAATACGGCTGCAAGTGCCACAAGCGCATAAATCAGGGGGGGTGGGGGTGTTCCCGATTTCAAGGGTCCTCACAAATGGCTGGTGTCCTTTTGGTTTCCCTTTTAAATGCCGAAAGCGAATGGGGATGTTGGGTACCATTCACCCAAATGAATTGGTTTGTCTTCAGGCGCTGGTGAGTATGTGTCCACGGTGGGGTCTACTTTTCCTTCCTCCCTTGAAACAAGATGCCACAATTGGAACTTCCAGCGCTCACTTCCTGAGTTCGCCAAAGGTCCGAACTGTGTGTTTGCCCCTAAAACGGTCTTCCCAAAAAGTGGTTTAAATCCATTCCTACAACACGACGATCTCGGGGATGGCCGAACAGTGATCTCGCGATGTCCCGAAGCAGACTTCGAGGTCCCTTGGGCCTGAAACCAACATGCTTGAACATGGGTACATGACGGTTCTCTCACTCTCAAATATGTGGTGTTATCTCAGCTCGAGTAAACGTGGTTGATGTAAACGTGCTCAAATATGCGGTAGCTCTTGACTACAAATCTGATGTGTGTAGAAAAAGGCTAGCCAACGAAATCTGCCGTCGACTGGGTTTTGAACTAACTTTGAGCCACGCCGATTTGGAGAGAAATCTCTCTCGCGCAGCCCAGTCCAGGGCTGGCTGCCTCTTGTGAAACCCTTCTTCACGGTTTGGGTTCACCATTTTCCACTCACCTTTCCTGGGACTCCTTTTTCCAGCTGGTCTATGGGAAACCACAGGTGATCTTCCATTTGGATAAGGCCCCAGGACAAAATACAGATATTTCCAGTAGTGATGAATTCCGTTTAAAACCAGCAAGGGAAAATATAACCATATTCATTTCAGCAAATGGAGGTGATTTTTCAGGGGACTTTCAGCGGAGGTCCTTACATTATACACCTGAACATTGCAACTTGTAAATGGTGGTCTCCCTTTATTTTGGTGTTGAAAAACTCACTGGCTGAGTGGATGGTCCAAAAAAAGTCCAAACTTTGCATTTGCCACTAAAATGGTCCAACCCCAAAAAGTTTAAAGTTCATGAACTCAGGAAGTGAGAAAAGCAACATGTTTCAAATGGTTGCAAAATGGAGATCTCTTTTCAGGAGCCCTGGATTCAGGGCCGAGGCCCACTGGGGTCCAACCTTGAAAAGACACACCCGTTCGGTTGGGAACCCCCAAGATGGGTTTGGAGGTTTTTGTTTTTTTCCGTTTCCCTTAGCCGTTCCAAAACGGGTGTGCCAACTCCAAAAGAAAATCCAAAGCAACCAGATGTGCCTCCAATTTGTTGTAGCATGGAAATCCACTGGGCATCTGAGGTATCCAAGCTTTTGGGGGGTCTCCGATGTTAAGACCATTTATCCTAAAAACCGACCACCTCGTTTGGGAACCCCCAACCTCTCATAAAAATCTGGGAGATGCTGGCCTCAACTTACGGACGCTACCACCGGGTCCATTACAAAAAATCGCCGCTCAAAGGGAACCCCCCGTTTTCTGACTTTAACCCCCAAACATCTGTGCAAAAACGAGCCCAAACTGAGCTCAGCTTCAGGTTTCCCATTGTTTTGCCCCCAGTATCAAGGACCTCAGGAAAACGACGCCGCCCTTGTTGAAGAAAAACTCCACCCCCACCCCCAACCCCCGCTTCCCCGGCAAAGTAAAGGGGCGGTTTGCGCGGAGATGGCAGGGGTTGGGCGATGGGCTCTGCTGCGACTTAAACTTCGAAACCCACGAGTGGTGGATATATACATGTGTATGTTTAAAAATGTAATATATATATATATATATTATATATATATATTATATATATATATATATTTCGATGTATATAATGTGGATATATGCATATAGGTATAATATGTGTATATATGCATCATAGTAAAAGCTGGGGTTGATTGATATGGGGTCAACATTAGACGTGCTTCACTTTTGTGGGTTAAATTTGGCCGTTGAGCCACGAAACCAAATAAAAAACTTCGCTAAAAGCCTAAGGAACCGGACGATTCGCTGGTTCAGAACCGAGCCTTGGCCACGTGGCAAGTCTCATATCTTAATCCGTGTTCAACACGAACGTTGTTGGATTTACATATGCCCCCTTGTCCCTGGTTCCTCGTCCATAACTTTAGTCAGCGATGCAAGATGTCAACAACGTTGAGCCAGATATTTCAACTGCCTGCAACATGTTACCACACGATTGATCACTATACAAGATAATATGAGGATAATTCAGCTTACCTCCGGAATTTGTCAAAGCGAGCTCGCTCTGCTGTCATTTGAGAAACACTTGAAACCGCGCGCCTCGAGTCTGCCAGTCCAGCCGAAGGCTTGTCGAGCAAGCCGCAACTTCACCTCGTGAGCGTGGCTCAACAGCTTCCCCGACAAAGGAGCACAACATGATAGGGAGACTCGGTCGCTTTCTGCTCCCCTGCTGAAAGTTTTCAACTTTTGGTGGTTTCACCCATTAGTTGGCAAAGAGTTAGAGTCCTACAATCCAAGCAAAATGCACCAAAGGATACATATCGGACCATTCGGCCAAAACTGGAGCTGGCTAAAAACTGTACGGCCCCCCCCTCCCCCCCGCCCCACGGCAAAGTCGGGGACGAAGCAAAAAAAGCATCGCTTGGTTCTGAAGTAGTTTCTGCCAGTTGAGTGGCATTCCAAGCTTGTGTCAATTGCACAGAACTGTATCAGACTTGTAGTTTCAGCAGCTTGTGATTCGTCGAAAATCAGAAGGCAGTCCTAACAATTGTCAGAAGTCCCGCTAGATGTGCCAGAGCTAGTTGTCATAGCTAGTGTGTTGCAGCTGATTCTCTGGCGGTCTGTGGAAGAAAACTGTGGTTCATCAATCTGTCATCCTGACATTTCCTAGAACTGGCTTCTGATTGCTCAACGAATCACAGCGAGTTCAGTGAAAGACAAAATGCGAAAAGCTCGTGATGGAAAATCTTTGCCCGCAATTCCGGGGGGTCTTCGATCAACGTTGGAAGTTTTAACACCATGTTGGACCCAAGGGCACAGATCAGCTGGGAAACCAGCCTTTCAATTGGGCAACTCTTTGTCTTGACAAAGCCATGTCTTTGCGGGAAGCCAAGTCATTTCTGCCAAAGTTATGGCCATGTTTTGTGTTCCTTGAGGTGGCCTGGAGCACCAAACTTGCTCGGCAACTAAAAAGGAGTTCATGCCACGTCCAAACGAATGCAAGAATGATTGGCTTGGGAATTGAAGCGGCGGGGGCTTGCGGGTTGATGTTTGCTTGAACAGATGTTGCTTAAAAAGCAACAAATCCAAAAGGCTGATCCCTCACTTCCAGAGAAAACTGAAACGGGTTGGCCGATCAGACCTACAGTATAGAGCCTACAGCCTTCAAGTCACATTGCTGCAAGTCACAGGCTTGGCCGCATAACCAGCAGATGCGGTTTCGCCAAACGTTTGCTTCCAACCTCCTCCTTCATGAAACTTCCTCCTTCCGCAAAGAAAGAGATCAATTGTGCGGACACTCCACCGCTTGTTCCACAAATGAGTCCCTTCAGCAAATAGTGGTTGCACCCTGAACACTACAAGAACCAGTGACTACAGAGTGTGGTGATCTCTGCATTGTTTATCCGAACCGCTTTTCGCTCGAGTTCTCTCGCGCTAAAAAATGTTGAGACTGTTGAGACCATCAGTGCCTGGTTTTCAGCACGGTCTTTCTTATGCGTCAGTTGCCCCCGGCAGTCGTAAAAGCAGCAGAGATGTTGCTTGCGCACAGAATTCCAAATGTTTGAAACATTAACGAGCGATCCCTGGAACATTGTGGTTTGATATTCTGGCTGCCTGAGTCAATGGTACCGCTTTGTCAAGGGCGTCCCTTAGGGAAAAATGAAAAGCACCTGTGATAGGAGAACTCTTCGCGAATGTGACCAGTCCTTCAGGGTTGCTCTAAAGATCCTGAGTGTGTTCTATGTGCAAAAACTTCAGGGGAGGGGGGCAACTGGCTGGCCATTTGCCACTGGGATACAATCCTTCAGGCAATCGGACTTCAAGCAACATACTCATGGCGTCCTGAGACGAGCTATTTAAACAAGCTGTACAAACTCTATGTACAAAACATGCTGTATCTAAAGCAGCTCCAAGTTGTCTACAACATGTGGCACTGTCACCCAGGTGATGCGCGCTCTCTCGGGCTGACAATGATTGCCCGTGCGACTTTGGCTGCCCGCATCCTGCATGGAGCTGCACCAGGAAAACGACCTCGTATGCTGTGCTCGGAGAACCACACCATCAAACGGAGCTTCCAAAAACTGCATGCCCTTTCTGCAACCACGAAGACCAGGTCACTTTGCGCCATCAGCTCCTTATCCCAGTGGCTTGTGATGAGCCAGGCCAGGACCACAACCATCCAACAAAGCGATACGCACAGCAACTCGAAGGATTTGCGGGCAACAGGCCCCTCGTTCCCTCTGGACAGAGTGAATCCAACTGCCGCCGTCGTTGCTCCTGTAAAGACATGAAATGCGTAGAACAACATTTGCCGCTTGGTGGTGTGCTCTGCACTGATGAGTTCAATGGCATGAGACCAAGCGAATATCATACCTTGTCCAATCAGCGCAGTCACGAGAAAAAATGCTGTAAAGTTTGAAACAATCGGCCCGCGGCTCCACCGCAAAACTCTTCGAAATTCTGTATGGACCAGCACCAGCATGGAAATTGAAGCAGAGATAAATGCAAAGTCATTGATTCCGTACGAAAAGGCAATCACGGTAGAATAATCTTCATCCTGCAGGGGAAGCTGGAGTGAAGTAAGCACGTTGACAACTGCAATAAGAATCACACACAGGTCAAGTGGTGTTGCTCCCTCGCGAGGCACAAGCCCCAGCAGCCAACACCAGGACTTTCGCGATATGACCAGAGCCAAACTAATCTTGGTCACCTGCAGAAACCGGGCAATACGACATCGATTCAAGGTAAATCCCTCATCCCACAACTGGCAATTGAAGCGCGTTGGATCTCGGGAATCGTTGCTGTTGATGTCTCGATGATGGCAATCTGTGCAAAAACAGGAATTGCTAGGGCAAGCCTCGCCACGTACCACATGTTCAGCTCGTTCTACGAGTATCTTTAAACTGAAGGAAAGGCCAAAGAAGCATAGCAGAAAAAGCAGCGCGGTTGTCAATCCAAGAATCCGAGCAAAGGCGACTTGAACCCAATGTGGCACACACTCCGCTTCAAGCGGATCTACGACTTCGGGCTGCACCTGCGGAGGTTTAGTGCGAATTTGCGAAAAGATCTTGCCTCCACGCTGAATCATCCAAGGCCTCTGATGACCACGCGAGGCTTGTTGAACTACTTCAATGGCACCTTCACACGCATCCCTGATGCTGACACCATCTTGCTCCAAAGATTTCACGAGAATCGAAGACAAGCTATTTGAATCCGATGCCCAGCCACCCGGATCACATGCCAGCACGAAGAGGAAATCAGGTGTGAGGTCGGTCTGGCAGGAATACGGACCTCGATACCCCGCACTATCTGCACTGCGTTCAATACGCTTGCAATCTGAACGGGCCTGCCAAGAAGTGATGGGCCCTGATCGGCAGGTATCCATAATGATCCAAATGCAGCAAGGGCGTCGATTGGTTCTTGGAAGCCTTACCTGTGTGAGATCGTTCAACAAGAGCTCATTCAAGTCGACCAGCTGCTGTGTCTCGGAGCAACATGTGCGGTCTGATGGCACAACCAGCGGCAATTCTTTGCCATGTGCATGGATTCCATGCGATGCCACGAAAACTGCTGCTAGAAATGGCAGCCTCGCAGTCGTTGCTTCCTGTATTTGGATCTTTGCCCGCTGAACGAAATCAGACACGAGTTCCACCGCCTTTTGCCTGGTCAAAAGCTCCTGATTGGTTTCAACTGAAACATGGCAACATCCCAAGTCTCTGAATGCGGTTGCCATGTTTTCAGCATCCGCTGCTGCTTGCGGCAGGCACTTTTCGTGCCGATACGCACCAATACCCAAGCACAGAGCTTCTGCAAAGTGGCAATCTAAAGCCATGGCACACGCTGTTCTCTGACACACAAGCAACCTTGAGCCACGTGTTTCGGTTGTACTTTTCCGGTTGGGTGGCCTCTGCTCCGAGTTTAAGTGACAATAACACAAGGGGTGCGTGTCTTACCTCACTTTGGTGGAATACTTCTGGGGCCCGGGGAGCAATCATAGCGCACCGCCGGTTTTGCTTGTGGACCCTCCTCAGAGCCCCTGGACCACCCCATAGCCCTCGCAGAACCTCGCGGAACCCTCGTGACGCTGGAATCCTCGTTTTTGGGTCGTGGAACCGTGGACCTTTCCTCAAAACCCCCGAGCCACCCCGCAGCCCTCCAATTTTTTTCAGGCGGCCCTGAGGTCCACAAGGGTAAGTTCTGCGAGGGCTGGTCTGCGGACATGAAGGTTTCACCATCCACCAAAGCTCCACGAGGGTTCCACGAGCTGCGAGCACGAGGTTTGGAGGAAGGTTTCACGAGGCTCCCAGCAGACGTCCATCACAGTTCCACCAGATTTCCACCAAGGCGTCTGCGGCGGTTCCGAAGCTTTTCCTGGAAATTTGGTGGAGCCCTTGTGGAACCTGGCAAGCCCTGCGGGAAATCCACAAATCCACGAGGTTCCACGAGGGCGTGGGGCGGCTCTACGAGGAGTCGAGGTATTTGAGGCATCTGTACCGCTGGGAAATCTGGTACGCTATCTCAGGGCTCCGGGTCAAATCCTCAAGGAACCCTTCGTAAAAAACCTGACCTGAGAGCCGCCCACCCCGTGAAACGCTCGCTGGGGCACTAGGCGGAATTCTGGTGGAACTAGTGCCCCAGACCCCGCAGCCCTCGCCTGGTGAAGCCCTCGTGGACGTTACCTCAGGGCTGCCCCCGGACCCCGGAGCCTATCTGGGCCGAGACCCCAAAGCTTTTCAGCTGTTGGGGAAAAAACGAGATGGGACACTGGGCATGCGAAAAACTCTGGCTTCTTCTCAGTTGAAATCTGCAACTGCACATTCCACCGTGACAGCCAGAATTGAATTGCTGGGGAGGGCAAAAACTCCATACCGCGGATGGACAAAATCCATTTCGCACCACTTTGAAACCATGGTTGAAACCATTGTTTCTTGGTTTTACCAGGGCACCGAATCATTCCAGGTGGTGCAGGAGAAACGGATTTCGTCCATTTCCAGAGTATGTCACGTGGAAACCAAGGAAGAGCCAGATCCCAGCCCCTGCTTGTCGTATAGGTGTGCTTTTGGTCAAATCGATGGGCTTCCCCTGGTAAGGACGGCAGAAAAAATCCATTTATGTTCTCCAGTGGAACCCATCTACGGGAAATGGATGGCACAAAAATCAATTTACAACCATTTCTTTGTTCCAGTGGAACCCATCTTCGATCCAAAGTAACCGATCAAAAGGACGCTCATGGGCGTAAGCTGCGGCAGATGCTCGCTTTCAGCCTGTTCCAAACAGGGGCCTGGACAAATACTGGCCATGGGTCAAAATCCAGATCCCCCCAGCGAACATCCCAATCCAACCACTAAAATAGGTTCTAAAATGGGTGAAATCACCCACCCCAAAAAATTCGATCCCGTTGGTTTTAACAACCATAGACATATGATGACCCATCTCTGTAGTGCAATTTCTGCGCCCAGCAACATCCCTCAAAAGGCTGTGGGTCAAAAATAGGTACCCCAAATGGAATCCTGGCAAATGGAAACATAGACCAAAACCTGCGGTCCAATTCCTGGTGGTTTAATTTTGACCCATACCCAAAACCAGCCATGAGGCAACCAGCCGCGCTCTCTGCGCGGGCGCCAGCCGGAACTCAGCCCACACTCGTCCTCCTTGCGCAAGGAGATACCTCGGAAACTGTCAACCCGACGGGAAAAAACCTGTCACAAACAAGCAGGCCGTTTTTCCGTAAGAGGTGGCGGAATATTTGGGATCTTCTGAGGGTACTCACTGGCTGAGTGGATGGCCCAAAAAACGTCCAAACTGTATAATTACCACTAAAATGGTCTTCCCAAAAGTGGCTCAAGTCCATGAACTCAGGAAGTGAGCCTTTTCGGGTGGAAAGCCAAAGGAAAGCCAAAGGAGCACCGCTTCCTTTGGGAGATTCCCTCAAAAGAAAGACAAACCTTACCCCTTAAAACTCCAAGGATTGGGGAAGTTAACCTTTTACAGACATATAGCCCATGTTACCCAAAAAGTTGGAAAGTTGTGCTAATTAGAGGTAAGAAACCCATGTCACCAAACGAGTCACTTTGGCCCATGTCCCTTTGCTCAGATCAGTCACCCGGATTTGTTTCCTCATGGAGCCGCTCTAGCCAGGGCTGGTTGCGAAATCGACTGAACAACCACCCCAAACCCCGTGTTCTGCAAGTCCCAAAGAAGCACCTACATGGTGGCTCGTCTATTTTTGGAGCTGGTACCCTTTTGTGTGGTGTAAAGGGAACCAAGAGGAAATCCACCAATTTGGGGGGTCCAACGCTTAAAAAGACACACCCATATGAGGATCTGTTTCGTTGCAAGGGGTGTTGGCACCTGAGTCGGGGTCCCAAACTCTTGCAAGCCACGGTCATCTTCTAGGTCCTCCAGTAGACAGGTTAGAATAAGGGTACCTTTTGTTGTGTAGTCTATTTTAGTAGGGGAAAACTTTCTCAAAAAGGGTAAAAGGGCACTACTGGGGGACCTAGTAATTGGTTGGGTAGAAACTTGATGCTGGAAAGGAACAAGCCCAGTGTTCTACCCTTCTGTTTTGCTCATCTTGAGGTTCGGAGCTGTCTTTTGTTGGGGATCATTCGTAAATCGAGATGAAACCAACCATTCAGGATGACTCCCCTCATTTCGAGCCACAAAAACACACTCGTTTTTTTGCACCTCTTCTCGGCAGGCGGTGCTCCTGCTCCTGATGGTGCTTAGGTGTATGTGCTAGCTGGTCAGACCAGGCATTTCTGGGGGTGAATCAAGCTACATGGGGAAACAGTTTCATGCTGCTTACCACAAGGACGGCAAAACAAAAAGTACGCCCATGTTTGTACATTTGTCATCTCGCACTGCTGGGAAGTCTGCTCTGTTGTGGGCATGGGACAAATAGAAACTTGCGAAACAAGCGGTGAATGGCAATTTGGTGGCACTGGGATAAACCATCCCTGCGCATGCAATCGCACTTCTAGCAAGGCGCCTGGAGGTTTGATGAATCGACATTTGCGCAAACTGTACAGGATTGAAAAGTAGGATCTTGTATCTACAGCATGTCCAAATGATCTTCAACCTGTGTGCGGCATTGTCACCCAGGTGATGCGCATTCGTTCTGCGACTTTGGCTGCCCGCATCCCCCATGGAACTGCACCAGCCAAACGACCACGTAGGAGATTACATTGAATACTGTGCTCAGAAAACCACACCATCAAATGCATTTTCCAAAAGTTGCATACCCTTTCTGCAACTATCCTGAGCAGGTGAGTTCTTGCCATCAGCTCTTCATTCCAGTGGCTTGTGATGAGCCAGGCCAGGACCACAACCATCCAACAAAGCGATACGCACAGCAACTCGAAGGATTTGCGGGCAACAGGCCCCTCGTTCCCTCTGCACAAAGCGAATCCAACTGCAGCCGTCCCAGCTCCTGTAAGTACATCAAACGCATAGAACAAAAACTGCTGCTTCGCAGCGTCCTCTGCACTGACAAGTCCGATGGCACGAGACCAAACAAATATCACAAGTTGCCCAGGCAGCGCGGTCACGAGAAAAGAGGCTGTAAAGTTTGAAATAATCGGCGTGCGGCTCCACCAGAGTTCCGTATGGATCAACATCGGCATGGAAATTGAAGCAGCGATAAATATAAAGTTAATCATTTCATATGAATAGGCGATCACCTCGGAATAGTTTGGCTCCTGCGGAAGCAGCCAATGAAGTGAAGTAAGCGCGTTGACGAATGAAATAAACATCACACAGAGGTCAAGTGGTGTTACTCCCTCGCGAGGCACAAACCCCCTCCACCAGGACTTCCGCGATATCACCAGAGCCGAACCAAGCTTGGTCACCTGAAGAAACCAGGCAATACGACAGCGATTCAAGGGAACTCCCCACAGCTGGCAATCAAATCGCGTTGGATCTCGGTAGCGTCGGTAGCTCTTCCCCCTCGACTTCCACCTCCTCGACGCCTCCTCCCTCCGAGCCTTCTTTGAGCAAAAAGGGGACCCGATGCTTATGACTTGTCGAACAGCCAAGGGGGCCCGATTCGGGAGCCCTCGATTTGCTGTAAATGTCCTGTAAATGTCTTGATCTAGTAGGCAATCTGTGCAAAGACAGGACTGGCTGGGGCAATCTTTGCAACGCGCAACATGTCCAGCTGCTTCTACAAAATTCTTCGGACTATGGAAAAAGCCGACGAAGCACATCAGCACCAGCAGCGCTGCTGCGAATCCAAGAATTTGAGCAAAGGCGACTGGAACCCAATGTGGCACACACTCCGCTTCAAGCGGATCTACGACTGCGCGCTGCGCCTGCGAAGGTGTTGTGCGAATTTGGGAGAAAATCTTGCCTCCTCGCTGAATCATCCAAGGCCTCTGATGACCACGAGAGGCTTGTTGAACTACTTCAATGGCACCTTCACACGCATCCCTGATGCTGACACCATCTTGCTGCAAGGATTTCACGAGAATCGAAGACAAACTATTTGAATCCGATGCCCAGCCACCAGGATCACATGCCAGCACGAAGAGGAAATCAGGTGTGAGGTCGGTCTTGCAAGACTGCGCGCCGCGATACCCCGCCCTATCTGCACTGCGTTCAATCTGCTTGCAATCTGAACGGGCCTGCCAAGAAGTGATGGGCCCTGATCGGCAGGTGTCCACAATGATCCACACGCAGCAAGGGCGGCGATTGGTTCTTGGAAGCCGTACCTGTGTGAGCTCGTTCAACAAGAGCTCATTCAAGTCGACCAGCTGCTTTGTCTCGGAGCTGCATGTGCGGTCTGATGGCACAACCAGTGGCAGTTCTTTGCCATGTGCATGGATTCCATGGGATGCCACGAAAACTGCCACTAGCAATGGCAGCCTCGCAGTTTTTGCTTCCTGCATTTGGAGCTTTGCCCGCTGAACAAAAGCAGACACGAGTTCCACCACCTTTTGTCTGGTCAACATCTCCTGATTGGTCTCAAATGTCACGTTGCAGCATCCCAGGTCTCTGAATGCGGTTGCCATGTTTTCAGCATCCGCTGCCGCTTGCGGCAGGCACTGGTCATGCTGATACGCGCCAATACCCAAGCACAAAGCTTCTGCAAAGTGGCAATCTAAAGCCATGGCTCGCGTTGTTCTTCGACACACGGCGATGCCATTTCGGCGATGCCGCTGGCAACTTTGAGCCAGGTGTCTTGGTTGTTTTCATGGTTTCTTTGTCCGGCGGAATCGCTTCTGCTCCCATGCTAGGTCCTCCAGGAGAGAGGCTAGAATAAGGGCACCGACTTTTTTCTGTAGTCTATTTTAGTAGGGGAACCCTCGCCAAAAAAAGGGAGAGAAGGGCACCTAGCTGGGGGCCCTAGTAAGTTGACCGTAAAACAACAAGGGGTGTGTGTCTCCTGCCTCACTGTGGTTGGAATTGCATGAGAGTGCAACGAGCTGAAGCGAAGAATGGAAGGGAACTTAGGAACATGTTCTCAGAAAAAGCCAAAAACGAGCTGGGACACTGGGCATACGTGTGTTCTGGCTTGTTCTCAGTAGAAATCTGGAACTGCGAAGTCCACTGTGCCAGCAAGAATTGAAATGGTTGCAGGGCTGGGTTGATTGCTCATTCAATGATAGTTCACGTTGAAAGCGAGGTCGAAAAACTGCCGGAAGGTTCCCGGCCGTCTATCTGATAATCCAAGGATAACAAGTCAGGTACTTCAATCCATCACGTCACAATCAACACCTGCATTAAGTGGTCTAGTCCCAAACGTAAGCAAAATACCTGCCCTGGATCCGGTTAGGATGCCATATCTGCGGGTGCTTGTATCATGTGTGTTGTCCCCATTGGTGAAGAAACCCAGTCGGCAAAAAGACAGAAGAGATAAAATCAAAAGCAATCGGCATAAGCTGATCCCGGAGCGAACCTGCGGCTACCCAACCGACTTCTTTTTCAAAACTGGACGTTTCTGTCTCGCAGAAAAAAGAAAGAAAAACAACTACCGGCCGCCAAAGGCAACCTCCCCAAACTGGCACATTTGCTCGTGGGTGTGCGGCAAATGTCCACATTGGATGAGCAAACGTCCTTCAGACTCAGCCAGTCGCATCACCAAACAAAAAGAGGAAGGGGGCAATGAATTGAACATAGGGAACGAAGGGGAGGGGGGGCAATCACTCAGCACCAGCCAGTTGAAGACCTTTGAAAAGGGAAACGGCAAAAGGGAATAAGACAATCGGGGCTCTGGAATTGAATTCCATCTCTGTTTGGTTTCTGCTTTGGGAAAATCTGCTTTGGTTCCGGCTGCGTTGCGCCCAGCATGCCTCAAAACCAGCCAGGACACCTGGCGAAACCTACTGCACGGGCACCAGCCGCAGGATCCTGCGCTGCCGCGCACTCAGCCCACCCTCGTCCTCCTCGCGCAAGGAGATGCCTCAGCTGAAAAAGAGGCGAGCCCAGTGGAAAGGCCTTCAGATTTGAGAGTTAGAATAAGGGTGCCCGATGTTTTTTTCTGTAGTTTCTGTAGTCTATTTTAGTAGGGGAACCGAATCTCCCCCGAACAAGAAACGGTAAAAGGGCACCTAGCTGGGGGAACTAGTAGTGGTGTTCATGCCCATGACCAGTTACCAGTTTCTCACTTCAAGGGGGACTCCTGGCCACTCCTGGAACAATTCAAGTCTTACCGCGAACCCAACTCTTTGCCTTTGCGTCTCGAAGGGAAAAGTCTAGTTACCCAAAACTGACATGCCACCAGCTGGTTTTCCTTTTAAATCCCCTTCAAGCCAACCACACCGGTGAACACCCGCACACGCAAACCCATGAACGCCGACTCCTCAGGCTTCCAAAATTCATCCGTTGGCATCTCTTCCGGTGATCCTCTTCCCGGAGTTCTTAGAGGAGAAGGCGCGGAGAGGACCGGGAAACAGATAGATTCTAGACGCCGATTTTTCTGGGGCGTTTTATTCAGATCTGCTGAAAGTTTTTTCAACTTTTTGGTTTAGTGGAAACCCTGAAAGCCTGAAGACCTCGAAAAATGGCTGGGAACCCCCAGATTTACTGGGGCGAAGGCCGTGAAAGATAAGACCTTACAAACAGTTTGCAGCTACCTTCTCGCCGCTTCGTTGCGTAAGGGGTAGATTGCGAGGTTGCCTCGCTGTTCCGCTCTGCGACTTAAAGCTTGAGACTCAGGAAGTGGTCTCAGCCAGATTGGAGGGCTCCGCGAAAGTTCCTTTCCGTGTCTGGATTGGACACACACACACACACACAGAGACACACACACACACACAAACAAACACACACGAATGGAAACAAAGAGTCGCCTCGGGTGAAGTTTCCGCGTGGTCTGCCCATGTGATATTTCTATCGGAGGGTCCCCTTCAAATCAGCTATCAGGAAAACAGATACACAGACACACAGGCACACAGACACACACACACACAAATGGAAGCAAAAAGAGGCTTCCAGTGAAGTTTCCAAGTTTCCCCTTCAAGTCTCTCAGCCGCGGAGCGGGACATGAAGGCCGAAGGGGCCGCTGCCGCTTGTTGCTGAGGTGGGGGCCGCCGTCCGCCGCGCAAACGCCCAAAAATGTGGCCAGCCCGGGCGAAGCCTGGGGTTCCTGTTTTGAGGGCATTTTGCTAGGGGTACCTTCCCCCTTTTCTTTCCAGGGATCCGAATCTTTTCAGGAAACCATCAAAAACCCAGGGGAAACGGATCCGGTTTTTGAAAAGAACGATGGTTGATAAGAATGGAAAAGGAATGAACCCCTAGAATTCTGGGTGTTCCTCAAGAAGTTGGGACCCTTCTCCCCCCCCCAAAAAAAAAGGAAGAAGAAGGAAAGTGCAGGAAACCAAAAAGACGGAAAGGGTGCGACTGGGAAAGCCGGCCTGGCAACTTGACATCAACATCGTGACCTTCTTTCCCAATTCGAACACCGAGGTTTCGGGCAGCCGTCAACGTGTCTGGAGAAACCAACGTGCGCCACTCACCCGCTAAGCCGCGTCGAATTCTGGTTCATAGTGAACCGAAATCAAAACAATGTCAAAAGAGATCCCCTCGGAAGGGTGACCCAGTGACCAACCCGCCTTCAGCTTTTGAACGGAAGATACAAGTGCAGCTTTTCGTGGCGACCCTCAGCCAACAGGATCCGCTTGGAAATATGGCAACCGCCTTTGGTGGTGCCAATAATTTTGCCCGAACGGAGAAGCCGAACATTTTGATGGCCCGATGCCTTGTTCTTGGGACCCGTGAGCCTGTGACTAGGTCCTCCAGTAGAGAGCTGAGAATAAGGGTACCAACCTTTTTCTGTAGTCTATTTTAGTGGGGAACCCGCCCCCAAAAAAGGAGAGAGAAGGGCACTACTGGGGGACCTAGGTGGATTAAGATGGCTTCTGACGGCTTTTGATTGTTGATGGTTAGGAATGGCTGATAACGATGCAACATGCTTGGTCGCCAGTATAAACTCATCCCGTTTTCTGATCCCCTCCTAAAAGCTGGCGAAATAGAAACTCCAAACTCCCACTAAAACTAAAAACACTAGACAACCCCGGGGAATGGCCGGGAACCGCCAAGTGTAAATATTCCATCAGGGATCCACCATTACCCGCCGCCCAAAGACCAACTCAAGTCGGAGACGCCATGAGCCGCCATTGTCCGCAAGGAAAGTAAGGTATTCAAGGCCGGGCGGGGGTCAGAACTTCCCAGCTGCAGTGCACCAGTTGATGGAAATCCTTTCTCAATGCTTGATCCTTGCAGAAAGCCGCCAAAACTGCTGGCTTTCCTTTGGTTTCCCTTTGCAACCAAAAAAAGGGCACCTTCAAAAACAACGTTCCCATAGATCTAGTCTCCTGCAAATTCCGACTTCCAGGTTCATGAGTGCGGAAGGGACCTGTGCCTTGAGACCGAATCGCATCCTGGCTGCCCCACACTGCCACCGGCCGCGGCCGGCCGCTTACGTTGGGGCTGCCGCGGTGCAGCGTGCGCAGGTCACGCCTTGGGTCGGAAAATGAGCTTGGCCCGTCTGCACATGACAGTCGCTTCCCCAACAATTCACCGAAACCCTGGCGTTCAACCTAGGGGATGTTTAAACACTGGGACGCTTTGTTGCACCTGCGCGCGCTGGCTTAAGGTGCCGTTGGGTGAGACTACATGGCAGTCTTCCATAACTTTGGAGGAGTCATCCTTCTGCTTACCCAAAGAGACTTCTACCATCTGCTGTTCTCCTAAAGTTTGCCTGCATAAACGCAGGGCGCATGCCCCCCACTTTCTGATATGGGTGTGGGTCAAAAATAGGTCCCCATAATGGGTTGCCCTGGCAAATGGAAACAAGGACTAAAACCTGCGGTCACTGGTGCTTGAATTTTGACCCGTACCCACATGGTTTTTGTTGAAGTCGACTTTTGTGTAAGCCCTAGTTATTTTTCTTTCCTGAGGAAAAAAAACGGCTTTGCCCCCCCGCCCCGTCTGTTACGCTAGGTGCCAGGGTCCAGGGTGCCCACCTCCAGTCGCCGCTCGCGCCGAGCGGCAGCACCACGTCCCCCCGCCGCAGCAGCAGCCGCCGCAGCGCTTTCGGTCGGCGCAGCAGCCGCGCGCGGGAAAGCGCCAGAGGCGCCTAGCCAGGCTCCCAATGGATTAGCCAGAACCCGTCTCTACTAGCTCCTCCAGTCGAGAGGTTAGACTAAGGGTACCAACTTTTTCTGTAGCCTATTTTAGTAGGGGCCAAGAACGGGTAAAAGGGCACTAATGGGGGACCTAGGAAATCGACTTCGCACCAAAGAAACCCAACGGCTTCTGATGATTCCCCCTGTAAATACCAGTGCACGATGGACCATGGTGCAGGAATTCGTCCATCCGCAGTATGGTGTGTCATTTTTAAGGTTGGACCCCCAATTCCTTCCTTTTAAAACCATCCCAAAAAGATGCACCCAAAAAACGTCTCTTGCTGTGGATGGTTGCGAAATCCGTTCGCACGAAATGAAACCATGGTTGAAACCATTGGTGGGTATTTCAGGGGAATCGAATCATTCCAGGGTTTCTTTTAGTGGTGCGAAATGAGTTTTGTCTATCCACAGTCTGAATCCCTTCAACCTGTTCTTCCCTTTTCTGGGAACATCTGACGGTGACCTTCTGTCACTAGGAGAGGGGGGTTCGTCTATCCATTGGTCGCAAAGGAGACCACTTCCGAAATGGACTAAGTGTCTCTGTCCATATGGCTGTGACTCGCAAAATGGCACCCAAAATGGATTGAAACGAAGACTAAGACAAAACCTGCGTATCCCTGGCTCTTTTAGGTCTGAGCCACACCCATATGAGTTGGCCGAATTTCAGGGTTGGCCTGACCCCGCACCGAAATAGATTTCGCCTGCGGCTCAAGATCAACGCCTTGGGAGCCTGGATTCGAGCTGCGAGGTTTTTGGAGCGGTGGGCGGGCAAGCGCCGGGGGGAGGGGGGATTGGGATTTTGCCTGGTAGACGAGAAAGAGTTGCTTGGTTGCTGTAACGACCCTGCGAAAAGTGAGTATAACTTGTGGATCCAATTCGGAAAATCCACTGCTTCAACCAAAAAGTTAAAGTCCAAAGATCCAAAGATCCAAATTTCCCACAAAGGTTGGGGGGGTGGTCTGCTTCAGGCGGCCGAAGGAGCGACCCTGCTGGTTTCCAAGGGCAACCTTTCTGATTTTGGGACACTGGGTGGAGGACGACGTGGAGACCTGGCGATCGATCTCCCATTTTGCCCCAGAAACTAGAAATGCAGATCCTCCCACATCCCCAAGCGGGACACTTCCCGAGTGGACTGGCCAAAAAGAGTCGAAAAACTGGCGTTTATTGGCAACCCAACCCAAAACGTACAAAGTCCAGGAACTCACGCCGTGAGGGGATAACTCATCCCAAATGAGGGCTTTGTGTGAATTTACTCATCCTAGGTCCTCCAGCAGAGAGGTTAGAACAAGGGTACCAACTTTTTCTGCAGTCTATTTCAGTAGGGGAACCCTCTCCCAGAAAAGGGTGAGAAAGGGCACTACTGGGGGACCTCGATCTACTTTCAACCAACTGCACCGTTTCTGAAGGTCGTCGTTTCGGCTAGAGCCCTGCCTCCTGACTGCCTGGCAGTATCTCCATGGGCCCATCCTCCTCCCGCACATCCACCTAGGATGTGGGTCAAGCTCCAAAGGGCCAAATGGGTCAAAATCCAAATCGTACCCCCAGTGAACATGCCAATCCAACCACGAAAATAGGTTCCAAAATAGGTGGTGCACCTACCCCAAAATGGGATCCCGTTGGTTTTGACCCACGGCCTAATGGGCATGTCCGTGTTTTGGAGGCGGGTTTAAAAGGGACAAGAAGCTAGAAAACTCACAGCTGGTTTGGCTCAACCTGCGTTGTCTTCCAGCGGCATCTCTGGGGCCCCAAAGATGCAACAGTCTTGGGACCCTTTGAAGTGGTGAAGCCTCAAAATAGGGCGACACCCCAAAATGAGCTTCGGTGGTCCCACTGGTGTCACGCGGATTCATCCACTCTGCTTTGGGTGTCCCTCCTTGGTACATAGCTTTAGATGGGTTCCTTTGAGTTGGTACCCATTTGTGAGTTTAGAGCCGAACCAAGAAGGAAAACCGAAGCCACTTTGGGCGGCCCCCCATATGTCTACGACCTATCGGCCAAAAACACAATATATCCATTCGCAACCACTCGGCCAAGTCGCTAAGGGGAAGTTCGCAGACACCAGCACGGGCGCTTGCGTCGGATCTCGGGGCAAGCCCCCAAACGGCCGGAAAGAAAAAAGGGGGGGAGAAACAAAACACGGCCAAGGACGGGTGTGTGTTTTTTGAGAGCATTGTTACGTTGGTTTCAAGCAAAACCCGCAGGAAACAAAACAAACAGGGTTTTTCCGAGGGTACCGCATTTACAATGCTTGGTGTTTTCAATCGTTACATTGGTTTAAAGGGAAAACAAAAGGAAACCCATCATGTTGGGGGCCCCACTACTTCCATGCCTAAAGGCGGTCGAAGCTGGTCGAAATGGGTCTAGGTACCTGCTCCAAATATCTTCTTGAAAGCCCGTCCAAACCCGTCGGCACTGGATTTCCCCAAAGGTTGCAATTTGACAAGAATGAAAATGGAACCAACTCCTCACTTCCTTTCAAGACATACCCCACAGAACCAGTCTAGGTATGGCTACCCCTTTACCATGGACGTGTCGAGAATTAGGTTCGCAAGTCCCGCTGCGATGTGTCGAATGCAGGTTTTCCCCGAGCAAGAAATCATGAGACCTCCTTTCTCGTTGCATGGCCTCTTGCATTTAGCCGAGAAAAAAAAGATGAGCATGGGTGGTAAAATAGATGGGTTTCCCTGGTAAATGGATGGTAGCCAACTGGGTAAATGGATGGCATACCTCTCCAAACCAGCGGAACCCATCTATATATTTCTATTCAAAGTAACCGATCGAAAGGACAGCTATGACCATGAGAATTGCCATAAAAGGGGGAAACCAGACCTGCGACCAATGGAGCAGTGGCCTCAGTCGATACAATGTTGCTTGCGCTTCATATGGCTCGGTCTTTTTTTTGAGTTTGTTTGGACAAACGAACAAGCGGGGATACGGAGGGAGGGATATGGGGGGGATTCCCTTGGCGTTATTTTTCATATCAACTTAGTCAAAGTGCATTTAGGGGGAATCCTCCCGTATTCCTGGTTTTCTTGTATCCCTGCTAGTTGGTTTCCCTGAATAAACAGTTGCTGGATATAAACTTCAGCTGTACATCCCCCAGCTGCTCAGGGGTTTCCCAGCATTGCCCAGTGCTGTTCCGCGCGGAATCCCAGCTGAGATACCAAAATCATGTTGGGATTCGGGAAACGGGCGGTCTTGGTTGCCCATGTGCAACAGCTCATTCCTGCCAAAAAAAAAACAAATGTTCGCAGCGGGCGCCATGGAACTCTGTTCGAAAGCAACTCGATCTAATTCGTAGCTGTCTGCCCTACCTGCTTGAACGGCCAAGGGAAGGCCATCCAGAGCACAAGCTCAAGCCACGATAGGCCATGAGTGTCCAATCCTGTCCATCCATAGGAAAAGACCAACCTGGGCTTGAAGTGAAACACTTTTGATGGGTTAAATGGCTGTGGCTCAAAAACATGGAGACCAAAATGGCACCTTGGTTTTATTGGAACCAAAGACTAAACCTGCGTAACCCTATGAATTTTGAGCCACAACCAAATGGAAACTACCAATTGCTAAGAGGGTTGAGTAGGGCCCCCCACCCCTCCACCCGTTGTCCCATTTATAGTTATGATTGTGAGTTGATTTTTCAGTGGGTGGAACATCCTCCCGCACCGCCCCCTTGCCTGCCGCTTCTACATCGGAGTGCAACGGCTGGTGCTCAGACCCCTGGCAGCGAACAGGCAGAGCCGGGCTGAGCGAGATCCGTGAAGCCACGCATGGCGCGGCCCCTGTTTGTCGAGGCGCGGTAATACACCCCCAGGCATTAATCAGGGGGTCCCCTAAAAGAAAGGATTCCCCACTAAAAAGGGACCCGATTAGAAAGGGGGTTTGTGAATGGTGGCTTGAAAAACAGTTTGGGCCTTGAGGAAAAACCAAACGCTTGCAGAGACTTTAGAGAATTGGGCCAAACAGGGATGGTTTAAAGGGAAAGTAAAAGGAAACCACCAAATTGGGGGTTCCGATTCCTATTTTGAGACAGACCCAAACATTGGTGTGTTGATTTCCTTAATCCAACTTGGCAAATTTCGGGGTTATCAACTCCATGCAAGGTCCAGGCAAACGGCTGGGAACCGCAAGGCATATAGACTTCCTATCAACTCGCCCGCAACTCACGTATCCACATCCGTACAGCAACCCTGAAGGCACCGCTTAGCCAGCAGCACACCCAACACAAATCAGCTCCAAGCCAACCCCAAATCACCCCCAAAGTCAACCCTAAACCCGCCCAACAGCAGCCTTATCTCCGCGTAAATCAGTCCCAAACCACCCCAAGACCCACCCTCATGAAGATCTAAGCCAGCCTAACCCCCCCTAACTGAAACCAGCCCCCAGCAACTCCCAGCTGCCTCCCAATCAGAGCCAATAGGCAACCCCCGGCCAAGTGAGGCTGGTGATGCCGGGGATGCGGCAAGCCAGCCAGCCAGCCAGCCAGCCAACCAACCAACCAACCAACCAACCAACCAAGCCCTAGTAACAAAAAAAAGCCCTATGAAAAGGGAAAAAAACGGATCCCCAAATGGCTACCCTCCAAAAAAAAAGAGAGGCACGCCCATGTTGGGACGACTTTTTTTTTCTCCGCGGGGAAGAAGCTGTCTTGTGGGCGTTGCCTCCGTTGCCACGTCCACCGCCAGCTGGTAGGCCGCGTAATCCCCGAGCACCTGCTGCAGTGCCCCGTCCAGCAATGGATGCCCCACGATGCCCTGGCCGCATGGCTTGCAACTTGCACCACGAGCAACCAGTTGGGGGCACGGCTGTTGTTGGGCAGCGCATTTTTGGGTGTGCTTTAAAGGGAAACGAAAAGGAGAACCACGTGTCGTGTGGTTTTATCCTTTCTTGTTTTGGTTGGGGAAAAGACAAAGCCAGTGAATTCCAGCCAGTAAAGGAAACCAGGCATCCACTTAGTGTCAAAAGCGAGTGGCTCCCCTAGTGTCCCAACAAAGGCGACTGGAATCGCTGGAGTCAAAGGGCACCTGAGTCACTTGCTCAAAACCAAAATCCAAATCCAAATCCAAACCTCCATGGAACCTGACAGGGGGGTCCCCGAAGACCACTAACCATTTAAAGCTACCCTCTGTCAGGTTTCATGTTAATTGGTGGGAGGGTTACACGAGTCACTTGCTCAACACCTGGTATTAAAATGGTCCAAGCCCACAACCATGATTCAAGAATTAAGAAGGCGGCCAGCCATTTATGGTTGGGATTGTCCCTTACTAACCTTCATCTACCCGGGCTTTGATTGTGGCTCACCTGCAAAAAGGGAATTTGGGATTGTTCCCTTCTGGAAGAACCGAATACCCCCAAGCCGCATCTTGGTGCCAGGAAAGGCGGACCCCTGTTTCACAGGCTTAGCTTTGCACGGGAAAAAAAAGCCTCCCGGTCAATGGTCTTGCCGGGGCTCGGTGCCGAGGAGGGGCTTCCTCTTGAAGGGAAACAGCCAGCTTCCGCTTGCGGGTTGCCTTCTGGAGGGTAGACCGCCCTTTTTGGAATGCGGGAGACACAGAGACAACTTCACGACAGGAAGGCGCTCCATCACCGGTGCCGTTTCCACGGACTCATTGTGCAACCCCCAACAACCCCAACCTCCCCAGCCGCCCCAACCCCAAACGTCCGCGCCTCCTCATGGAGAAAGGCCGCGGATGGCTGCAGCACTGCATACTGCCTCCCCCGGCCGCGGTTCCCAACTCGTCCTTTCCGGCGCAGAGCCTTGGCAAATGCCAAGCAGCGACTGAGAAGCAGAGGCCGTCGGCATCTCTGGAAGTCTCGTCTTGAGGGTGCCCTCTTCCCCTTTGAAACTTCCATCTTAACCTGTCAGTCTGATTCATGATCTGAGTGATGTATTTGTTAAACTGATCTGTATGTCAATGAGTTAATGATACTGTGGATGGACGGAATCCTGCACCACCTAAGAACCCCCAGAATGATGATTCCCCTGTAAATTCCAACGAACAATGGTTTCCCATGGTTTCAGTTCGTGGTGCGAAATGGATTCCGTCCATCCACAGTATGTCAATGTCTAGTGATCATTGTTTGCTTCACTGTGTGACTTGATGTCATGTTAATGATCTGCCTTCCCAAGCCCGTGATCCGACCTGCCTCTCGCATCTCTGGGGGGGTCCCAAACAAGGCGCCCAAAGGCTTGTATGGGTGAAGCTTTTATTCAGGGTACCCTTTGTGGTTACCAAAAGAAAAACCACCTTCTTTCGTTTTTTTTGGGGGGGAGCGATGGGGGGAGCGATGGGGGGGGGCCATAAACAGACACACTCATATAGGTCACACTATTCCATTTTCAGCGAGGCAGTACCACTGAAATTTTGCGAACTCGGAGGTAGGCACCCGTTGCGAAGTTCCGAGGCAGCGGCTGCTGCGCACTCGGCCTCACACACCAAAAACTTCCAGCGAACTTTTTTCCGTGTCCCCCAAGCACGTGGCACCTGAAGGGAGCCAAAGGAAACCGAAGCGAAACTGCATGTTTGACAGTTCCTGCAGTTGAAAACAAACCCGCGGAGGACAGCAGGCTTCAGTTGACACTGGTGATGTCAAGTCTGTGCGGGTGTTTGCGCGGTTGCCCCATGTTGGTGTTGTATCCACAAAAGTCAAGAAACATTTGATCATGGCTCAAATAATTTAATCATGGCTCAAATGTGCCATGATCAAAACGATGGCCCGCCCCCTCAAGAACTTATTGTGGTTGCAAGTGAATCTCAAGCATAAGAGCCTCCCAACCAAGTACAAGCCTGACGCAACTGGAAAAGTTGCGTCGGGTTGCAGCTGTCATTTATGCCTTGCCGATACTTAGGTCGTGGGAGCTGCTTGGCTTTCCTGTGATGACTCTTTCCAACTCAAGCTTCACTTTCTGCCGCAAAGCTAAAGACCCAGTTTTCACCGTGACATCACTGCGCTTCGGGTTTGGTTGGAGTGGAACGAAGGGCCAAAGCAGAGGTTGTTGCTTTCCTGCCAGAAATTCACCTGTTCTCTCCTGAAACATACTGCTGGGATCGATCCTTGCGGTGACTGCTGTCTTCCATCTTGCCCGTTTTGTCGGGTTGCTGAGTTCTTTGGCAATGAGCTTACATTTTAAGGTTCACTAGATATGGAGTGAGGGAGTTCATGATTGTGACATCGGGCTGGGCGGTTTGAAACGACCCAACCCTGGCTCTTCCTTACAGTAAGCACTAGTGACCGGTCGCCCGTCTTCGATGTTGGATCAACACTTTCCTGAAACATGGTTTCAGTCTTCGATGGCACCGGTACAATGGGTGTGTCTCCTTTTTGAGGAATTCCCAAAATGGCAGTTGTCCTATCGGTTTCTTTCTCAAAACCACCCCTTTTGGGACCCCCCAAAAAGAGAGCCGAGCTGAACTCAAACCAGCGGATCCGACGGACTCTGGAGCCAGTTGAACCGGAAACGTTTTGCGGGGCAAAGTAAAAGATTCTCAAGCCACGGATCTTTTTGACGTCGCCATTGAGGACACTGAAAATAGGCCAACGCATGTTATGCTAGCTCCACACCCAGAGGGTCCCTTGGTACCTCCTGAAAATGGATGGCTTTTGGGGGGTAAAAAGGGGTCGGGCTAAGTACCTCCTTAGGTACCAAGGGACCCTCTGGGGTTCTGGGCTACCGCCGGTCCGGTCAACAGTGGCTGCCTTTGCCAAAGGCTGGCCCCGCCATTTCAACCCTCCCGGGCCTCGTGACCTGTAGCCCGGCCAGTTAAAACCTCCCAGCCCAGAAGCCCCGGCCCGTACATCCAATGCTTTTTATTACGACCACAAACCTTTGTTGTCCCATTCACCATGATTAAATAACCAACTCGACGTCCAAGCACTGTGGCTTTTCCCGGTCTGCCTTCGTTTGACAGTGAATGGGGTCTACCCAAAACCGTGCAAAGAACCCAAGTGGACTGCACCAACTTGCTGGTAGCTATCTGCCTCTCCGCCCATGTGTCTCAAACTGGGCTGACTTTGACTGGCTCCAGATTTGAGAGGCTAGAAGAAGTTGGTACCAACCATTTTTTCCTGTCTAATTATTTTAGGGGAACCTTTCCTCTAGTCTATTTTTTGGCAGGGGAACCGAATCTGCCAACCCAAAAAGAAAAAAAGGGGGGGGAGAAAGGTTGCACCAAGCAGCTGGGAAACCTTGGCCATGAGATTCCTTCCCGGCCCTGGAAAAAACATCAAATGGGGCCTAGTCTTGGTTGACCTTGGAAGGGGAGCAACAATTCTCAAATGTTAGCAGTTAAGCGGTTGGATTTCAACCACTAAACCAATAAGCAAAAATGTAAAATGTTTCCCAACAACAAGCATGTTGATGTGTTTTCTCATAAATCCAAGAAAAATATATGCCACCAGCCAGATTTTGGTTGGGGGGGGAGCCCCCGCATTTGGGTATGGGTCAAAATTAAACCACCAGGAATTGAACCGCAGGTTTAGTCCATGTTTCCATTTACCAGGGTTCTACATTGGGGTGACCCTATTGTTGACCCACAGGCAGAAGTCGGAGGAGCAAAGAACTCCCTTCTTGGCAAAAATGGATCTGTCTTTCTGGAAGAGCCTTTCGGGCTTTTCTGTAAATGGAAAAAGGGGTGGGTACGGTTTTCATGTAACTTTACCCATGTGTCTTTTTGGTTTTTGAAGGGGGGATAGGAAGTGCGGGCTAGAAACTTGTAATTCGTGAGCCAAAATCGCGGTTCGTCTGCTTTGGGGAGGACCCACAGTCTACGGTATACCCATTTCGCGGGGTCGGTCTCCAACCGAGGCGAGGCACGGCCCAGGTGGTCACCAGGGCCTCGGGCAGGATCCGGCGCAGCACCTCTCAGGCCCGATTTCTCCGAAAACCGGCCGTCCGTTTTGGGCGCGTCTCCCTCGTATTTTTAAAGGGTACTCCCTTGTTGGAGCCCCATTTTGAGGTGGGAACCTTGTTTTGAGGGGTCATTTGTGGCTAGGTCCTCCAGATTTGAGAGGTTAGAATAAGGGTACCAACTTTTTTGAGTCGTCTATTTTAGGGGAACCCTCCCCCAAAAAGTTGGTCAAAGCAGGACCTAAATACCCCCCCTTTTAACGGAGCCCCAAAACTGGGGTGGGAACCCCCTTTTGAGGGGTCATTTTTGGAGTGGGAGCCCCTTTTTGGTTGATGTTTTTTCTGTTTTTTAAAGTTGGAAACCAAGAAGAAGACCGACGCCAATTTTGGTGCTTTTTCCTTAACAGAAAAGAGCAAATGTCTGGTGGTGTTCCCTTTGGTGTCCCTGAAAAACCACCAACATAGTTGGCTTTGGGACAGTTCACGTCCGTTTGCTTTCCCTTTAAAGACCATACAAGTGTGTGTGTGTGTGTGTGTGTCATTTTTGGAGTTGGGTTGGCTTTTGAAGGGAAACCAAAAGGAAAACCGTCGCGCCATTTTGGGGGGACTTAGAGGAACCAGGGCGTCAAAGGCTTCTATGCTCCTTTTGCT
>CAUJNA010000103.1:177500-197500 GCA_963377175.1 Effrenium voratum
ACTTCCTGCGTTGATTGGTCCAATTGCCATTTACCACATCGGGTCCAACCCCCAAACATGTGACTCAAGTCCGAGTTCCGGAACCCATGGAGTGATCTTACAGAGAAGCCTCCGAGAAAAGGGAAATCCCCCAGGTCCGGGGCCAATGAAACCTCATTCTCGAGTGAGTCATGAAGCTGCGACTTTCTCCTCTTTCGAGCGGCTCAATGGGGCCGCGGCTCAATGGGCAAGCGACAGCTCGCGCCCCACAGTTGATCGGAGCCAAGTTTCCAGGATCCGATGCGGAGAATGAATTCAATCAACCCTGCCTCCTGTTTAAATTTTGAACCCTCAAGCTTGCTGAGCTATAAACCGGACGTCTGCCCAAAGACTACTACCAAAACAAGCTAAGAGATTGCTGGAGTAGACAGATAGAAAGGATCACGAGAGACAAGCAGCCTCTCGTGGCTGTGAGAGAAAGGGCCTTGCGGCCCTTGGGACAAGTCGCGGGCTCATGGCCAAAGTCAACATAGGTGCCCTTTTGATAGAAAATATATAGATGGCGGTAGGCTATAAAGCAACCAGGTCAACCAGGAATCGCCATCTATGTGCCACTAAAGCAACCAAAAAAGGTTACTATGCTTGTCAACCGCCCATTCCCCAAGTTCTTCGAACATCACGTGACATAGCCAAAGGCTCACCTTCCGCGCGGCAACATCAGCTGCCCGAATGACATTGGTCCGCGACCGGCACATGCAAGATTCGCCAGCAACTTCGGCTGTGATCTTGGCAAGGCCGGCTGGCTACAAGCTTGCTACGCCGGCTCTCACTCTCCATAATATGCGGTGAAACCGACAAGACGACAGCAGCCGACAGCCAGTTTGCAGGGAAACAGTTGAAACAGTTGACTTGTTTAGGGTCATGAGTTGTTTATCGGCGCGGTGATGCCTTTGCTTTCTTTCTTCTCAACACACACACACACACACACCACTGCCCACAACCTGGACAAACAGGGATCCTTACATTATACACCTGAACATTGCAACTTGAGAATGGTGGCTTCCAATTCTTTATTTTGGTGTTGAAAAAGCCAGCCATGTTTCAATTGGTTGCAAAGTCAATGTCCAGCCATGTTTCAAATGGTTGCAAAATCAATTTCCAGCCATGTTTCAAATGGTTGCAAATCAATTTCCAGCCATGTTTCAAATGGTTGCAAAATCAATTTCCAGCCATGTTTCAAATGGTTGCAAAATCAATTTCCAACCATGCTTCAAATGGTTGCAAAATCAATTTCCAGCCTCAAATGGTTGCAAAATGAATTTCCAGCCATGCTTCAAATGGTTGCAACATCAATTTCCAGCCATGCTTCAAATGGTTGCAAAATGAATTTCCAGCCATGTTTCAAATGGTTGCAAAATCAATTTCCAGCCATGTTTCAAATGGTTGCAAAATGGAGATTTCTTTTAAGGAGCCCTGCTTATGATATCATAAAATCTCCAGTGTGCGTGGTGCCCATGTGCACCCAGCCATCGCTCTTTTCAAAAACCGATCGCCATTTCTGCAGGGTGTTTGGTGGTTTTCTAGAAAGCTTCGGATCCCTGGAACAAAAATGGACATGGAAGGTACCCCTAGAAACTTTTCAGGAGCCCTGGCAAAAAAAAAATCCGGGCCTGCAAAATCGCTGGGCGGAAACCTCGCCGCCTCGCGACGCCGCCTCTCGACGCCGCGAAGTCGCTCAGTCGTCCTCGTCCACGCGAAGCGCTTCCTCGGCTTCCCGCAGCTTCCTCTCCTGCGAAAAAGACCGGGCGAGAAGGGACATAGGTGGTACATGGGTGTTCCGCCCCAAAATGGGATCGGCATAGGTTATGACCCATGGCCGCATAGGTGTCCAGGGCTGTGGTTGACATGGCCAGGGAGAGAAGGGACCTGGGTGTCCTAGGTCCTCCAGATTTGAGAGGTAAGGCTGCCCGACCGTTCTTTTTTTATTCCGTGGTCTGTTTGAGGGGTTCCACTCCCCAAAAAAACTCTTGGGGTCACTTCCCCAAGTGGTCTAGTGGAAACTGCAAATCCAACAGCCCTAAAAGGGCCTAGAAACCTCAAGAGATTCGTTGGGGTGCCTTCCATGTCCATTCTGAACCCAGGGACCCGTTGTTCTTTTCAGGAAACCATCCAAAAACCCCAGGGGAAACAGAGCCGGTGCTTGAAAAGAAGGATGGTTGAGAAGAATGGAAAAGGAATCAACCCCTAGAGAGAAGGGACATAGATGTCCCTCTGGAAAAATCCATGGGTTTCCCTGGTAAATGGAAAAAACACATAGATGGGTTCCCTGATAAATGGAATACACAAATAGATGGATCTCCCTGGTAAATTGATAAAATATAGATGGGTTTCCCTGGTAAATGGAAAAAAAACACATAGATGGGTTTCCCTGATAAATGGAATACACAAATAGATGGATCTCCCTGGTAAATGGATAAAATATAGATGGGTTTCCCTGGTAAATGGAAAAATAACAATAGATGGGTTTCCCTGGAAAATGGGGCATAAAACCCATCTAAACCCAGTGCCTTCCATTTTAACCACACTAACCTAAACAGGACACCAATGAGAAGGGAGCATCCTCGTTCACGCTTGGCTCTAGAAGGGGTGTTGGGCGCTCAGTGGCATGCCGCTTTGCGGCCTAAGCATCAGCTGAAGTTGGTCCACTTGGTCATCCCAAACTTTTCAAACTGCAAACACTGGAGCGGGGCAAAAGGCTTAAAGGACCTTGGCTCGCAGGTGCTCATCCCCTCGATCTCACAGCAGTCAAGAGAAAGCATGGAACGTTGGCCCAAAGGTGACGCTAAAACCACCAAAGCGGGAAATACGAAGAGCCATACTTGGTACTTGGCCCCAATCTGGGGTACACAAAAACAAACAGATATCTGTTCTGATTCTGGTCCATAGTTATTCAGTCCACCCCAAAATATAGAAGAGTCTTCCAACCAACATAGCAAGCTGTGGGGGGGGGGGGGTACCGGTTCCTTTTGCAGGGACCGGGTCCATGTTGTTCGGAGTGAGGGTAAGTTTGGAGGCGACCTGCACAGTTTTGGGGGAGCCCTGTTTTCGCTGAAGCTGTTTTATTCCGGATTTTCCGGGGTGGGGGGGTGGGGGGCGTCCGTAAAGCTCCCCTAGGTCCTCCAGTAGAGGGGCTAGAATAAGGGTACCCGTTTTATTTTTTCAGATTCCGCTTGACATGGCCTTGTCTCAGCATAGGGGAACCCCCCCAAACAAAAAAGTGGAGAGAAGGACACTGCTGGGGGACCTAGTCGCTAAAGAACCCTAAAAATCCCATCCCAAAGCCTAAGGAGCCCGAAATGAGCTCTCAACCGCCCATCCCTCGCGTACCTACCCCACGGATGCGATTCAGGTGAAGTTTCAGCAAAACTGAAAGGGATTCAGAGGGTGTCATGAGCACCTGTTTTTTTTTTTTCCCCCCGTTTTGTTGATACCCCTCTATTTGCTCAAGTCCCCTGGAAAAAATAAAAATGTGTCCAGTAGTGATAGATTCCCCTTAAACAAACAGGGGAAAACATCTTTTTTCAAGGGAAACCAGGAGGACCACCAAAAAATTTGGGGGCTCACGTCTCACTTCCTGGGTTCCGTTTCGGACTTTAACTACTTTTTGGGCTTGGGTGCCATTTTAGCCGTAAATAGAAAGTGTGTGGTTCCGTTTTTGGGCCAATACACACAGGAAGCGCGGGCTCACGATCGAACAAAGTGGGTGCCAATTGGCAAAATATTTCATGGAAACAGTAACGATGGGAACAAATTGATCGCTTTTCCATGAAACCTACAGACAAACCCGAAAATTGCTTGTCGAAAAAGACAGATCCATGTACCAAAGTGGGGAGTTCTTTGCTCCTCCGACTTTTGGCTGTCAAGAATCGGCTCACCCCAAAATTTTGAAGCCCTGTCAAATTGGGGAAAAAAAAACATGGACTGAACAAGTCTTTCGGTCCAATTCCTGGTGGGCTTTTCATTTTGCCCCATGTTTTTGGGCTCCATCCGCATCCGCTCCGCTCCGATCGCTCTAATCGGATCGTTCCGATCGCTCCGCGCCTTCTCCGCCTTCCGCTGCGCCTCCTTGGCCCTCTCCTTGGCCTTCCGCGCCTCCTGGCGAGCGAAGCGCCGAAGCGAGGGAGACGAGAAAAACCTGGGCTGCCCGGTCTCTTCCAGTTGGTTAAGACCCCTGGAAAAAATAAATAAATAATATATATATATATATATGTATATCGCCAGTAGTGATAAATGCCTTTTAGAACCAACAAGGGAAAACAAAACAAATGCTCTTCAGCAAATGGAAGCTTCGGATCCCCCCCTTGAAGTGACTAACTTTTAGTGTGTCAAATGGAAAACCCCAAGCGCTAAACGGATCTAAAAGGCTAAAAGATGGGAGCCAAGACACGGGGCAAAAAAAAAGAAGCCAAGGGAGCCACCATCCCCAAAAAAACGGGAGTCATGTTCCGGCCTGAACAAGAAAATGGAACCGATGAAGCGGTTGCAAGCAAGAATGGTCCATTTCGGGGCCCAACGTGAGGTTCCATGTGGACAGGAGGGTTCTAGAGGTTGCTTGTCAACCATCACTCTTTTTCAAAACCGAATGGAGGGCAGCCATTTCAAGAAAAGTGCTTCGCTCCCTAAGGAACAATTCGAGTTGGAACTACCCTTTTTTCGGGCTCTCAAGTACCCGGATCCCATAGGCAATGAACATTTTACGGGAGAAACCTTTTTCTTTACCAAGAATGGAAACGGAAGGTACCCATCGAGGGCTAGGTCCTCCAGTAGAGGGGTTAGACTAAGGGTGCCCGATGTTTTAGTCTATTTTAGTGGAACCCTCCCAACCAAAAAAGAAACGGTAAAAGGGCACTACTGGAGGACCTAGTTGATGATGATGTGTTTCCTTATAAACCCAGAAAATATGCCACCAGCCAGCTTTTTGTTGGGGGGAAACCCACATTTGAGGGGTCCCCGGTCTCAAACTCCGCGTTTTTTTCACGAGAAGGCTACCTGGGTATGGGTCAAAATGAAACCCCTAGGGAACCTCCGGTTTTAGTCCTTGTTTCCATTTACAAGGGTTCCATGTTGGGCACCGGATTTTTGCCCCACAGCCACCTGATATTTGTTTTCTCGCCCGCCTCGTCCTTCTGGCGTCGCCGCTCTTTTCGCCGCCAGTTCTTCCAGGCCACGCTGCTCTTGAGCGCCTCCTCCATGAAGCCTCGGGCGAGTTGTTTTTCGGGCGGTTGCGAAACCGGTGTGCCCAACCTCCGAACCGTTGGCTTTGTTCCTCCAGATTTGAGAGGTTAGAATCAGGGTACCAACTTTTTTCTGTAGTCTATTTTAGCAGGGGAACCCTCCCAACAAAACAGGGGAGAGAAGGGCACTACTGCGGCACCTAGTTTGGTTTTGTTCCTCCTGCCTGGTTCCGGGGTTGCGACGGTTGACCGTTGAGAAAACAAAAGGTTTTTGTTGGGAAAAACCCGAGTAATTCCAAGTGCATCTTGTCCGACATCCTGAACATCCCCAGCATGTCCAGCATCATTTGCATCACTGGCATCACCTCAATATCCGCATCAGCCACATCACCTGCATCAGGATCACGTTCATTCCACAGTGCTGGTGCTGGTTTGGTCGGCTCAGCCAAAACGGGGGCCAACAATATGCCTCCCACATCACCCACATTATCAGCATCATCAACTAGGTCCTGCAGTGGAGGTGAGAATAAGGGTGCCCGGGTACCAACTTGTTTCTGTCGTCTATTTTAGTAGGGGAACCCTCCCAACCAAAAAGAAATGGGTGAGACCTTCACGGATGAGCTCGGCCTACATGAAAAAAGAAATGACTGCCCATGTTGGAGTTCAACCAAGACGGCCTTAAAAGGAAACCAAACAGAACAACCACTGGAATTCGCAAGCCGGCCTCGAGCTAGCAGGCCATGACTCAGGTGGGGGGATGTCTGTCGGCTGAGGCGTTTGGACTCCGGCCCCCATAAACAATCTGGAGCACAAAAAAGACGCCTGAAAAGGGGGTTATGAGTTGCCCACAACAAACAACCCAACCTGCCTGAACCAGTTCAATCCATAGGTGTCCTTCTGGCAAAATAGACGTCCCTGGAAAATGGCCATCAACTCATCTAAGACAGTGAAACCGTCTATTTCTAACCAAAGTAAACTAAAAAGGACACCTATGGTTCGAACGCTCGGCTGAAAAACAGAAGAACCCGGACACCTCCGAAAACAAATATTAACCAAGCCACTTCCGAACTTGAGCCGGTGCTTGTAATCATCCTTCTGGAACTCCTGTGCCAAGTACACAAGGACCCCAGGATTTTCATAAACCTGTCCCAGTGCTTTTTCTTTCGGGGGGGAAAGTTCCCTCCAAAAGTGGTCTGAATCCAACCACTAAAAAAGGACACCCCACGATCAAAATCAACCAGGGTTGATTAATCCGGGGTTAACATTACATGGAACTCGGGGTGTGCAAACATGGTATAGAGTTTGCTTAGGGCTTGTTTAGGATTGGTTTCGCGGGCTGTTTTCTGGAGATTACCCTTTTCACCTTGAAATGGGGAAGCCAACTGGGAACAAGAAAACACGCGCCCAGCTTAGTCCGACAGCCAAGACCATCAAACTCCTGAAAGTGAATGGTTCCATCCATGTCGAGCGAGTGGTTCCATGGCATCCAAGGAATAGTTCCCTCACACCGCTCTCCTGCGGAGGCATCTTCGCCAGAGACTCCACGCAACCTGAGGCAACATCCACCCGTGCAAAGATGGATTCCAAGGACCAGCTGGCATACCATCCAAATGGACATACCTCGAAGCTGTGTGGAGAGGGTGACATGAGTTCAGGGCACATACCTAAGTTGGCCCTTAGATATAAGGGCCCATCTAGAATGGGAGCTTGCAATGCTCGCCCAAGGCTTTGTTGACTCACACCAGTGTAGAAAATTGAGTTGGATAAGTCAAAACCAAATCTAGCATGATGACAGGAGCTAAACGTCATGTTATGGCGACCCTTGTAATGTGTCTGAAGACCCCACGAAAGCATAGTGGGAAGCGTAACCAAGCCCTCGCTAGATGAAAACTTCCCCGAAGCTCCGATTACATTGTGCACGGGGCCAACAGGGCTCATATGATTTCTTCCAGCAAGCCGCATGGCGCATGAATTGGGTGTGTCGCGAAACTAGAGGACCTCTCAAACCATTGCCTGGAGTATCCCCATCAAGCGAAGCTCAAACCATGCGAAGCAGAACATCTCTACTCTTGGTATGGTGGCAACAAAACTTTGTTTTTTGCAGACCCCCAGTAAGCATGAACAGAACCAAAAAACTAAAGAACTAAAAAACATGCCAAGAACAGTAAAGAGAAGCTTTCCAGCGCGAAGGCTCCCATCAAAATCGAAATCAAACCGCTTCGATCCGGGGTCGGGAGGGGAGAGTGGAGAGATCTGAGGGCCAAATGCGCAGACCTCAACATTCGCGGTACCGTGGGTAGACCCTGTAATCCGTATGCCCAAGGTCAAAAACTGGCTGGTTCTCGGCAGGGAATGAGGGAATGACCCCCCACAAACCATCCAACTGGTGGTTTCTTTTAAGAGGGGACCTCAAACGGTTCATTCCTAACACCTGAACTCGGTCATTCCGTACCTGCCGCACAAGCCAGAAAAGGGTGGTGTTCCTTTCCTCTTTAACAAAAACGTCAAATGGAACTCGGAGGGTTGTAGAAATCATTCTATCTCTCTCGTTCGCGTCGGGAAGGGTACCCCAAAGACCAAATCCCCTAAGGTCAAACAGTTCCTGGTACTGTGGATGGACGAAATCCTGCACCACTTTGAAACTATGGAAAACCACTGTTTGTTTGGTATTTACAGGAGATCATCATTCCAGGATTTCTTAGGTGGTGCGAAATGAATTTCGCAACCATCCACACTATGTCCATTGACGTCAAAAAGGGCATGGATATGGGTCAAAATGAAACCACCAGGGGACCGCAAGTTTTAGTCCATGTTACCACTTACAGGGTTCAATTTTGGGTACCTATTTTTGACCCACAGCCGAATGTCCAACGAGCGGCTTCTATAAAGGTCGTAGGTGAGGATCTTCTTCTCCCAGCGAGCATAATGGTCCTGGCATCCAGAACTCTCCCACCACCGTTGACGCTTGCAGGAAACCGGGTACTTGGTTGACGTTGGAAGGGGAGCAAGAATTTAAACTTTAGCAGTTAAGTGGTTGGATTTCAACCACTCAACCACAAGAAGCAAAAATGTAACATGTGTGCCATAGGTAGGTCCTCCATTTTGTTCGCTCTGGAAAAAGAGCAAAAGACATATCGGATTCATCTCGAAGTGACGGATTCCCTGGGAGATATATATATATATAGAGCGGACCTCGAAAAAACCACCGGGGGAGGGGAGGGAGGGAGCCTTTATTAAAGCCCTTCACAAGCCCTTAATAAGGCCTTATTTGGGCTTAGCCCCCCCAGCCCCCCCAACCCCCCCAGCCCCCCCAGCCCCCCCAGCCCCCCCAGCCCCCCCAGCCCCCCCAGCCCCCCCAGCCCCCCCAGCCCCCCCAGTCCCCCCAGCCCCCCCAGCCCCCATGTTTTCTTCTGGGTTCACCTCACAAGGCGCGTCAGACCGCGTCAGACCCCCGCAAAAGCCAAAAGCCAACGGATCTCTCCGCCTCGCTTGGGCGGAAGGGATCCGGCGGGAAGATGTTCGGATGCCTCGGCGCCAGCGAGCTCTCAGGGATGTTTGCCAGGTGTCACTTGTCTCTGTGTGTGCTTGTGTGTGTGTTTTTACCCCCAAAATGCTGTGTGTGTTGCTTTTGTGTTTTGTTTTTTCTGGTTTTTTTAACCCCCAAAATGCTGGATCTGTGTTTGTTTCCCTTGGTTTCTTTTTTTTGATTCTTGTTGTTACCCCCAAAATGCTGGATCTGTTTGGGTTTCCCTTGAACACATTTCCAAAGTGGTGCCCTTTGTCGACACCCCCGGCCCTGCCCAGACCAAAGATGCTGGAAACCCCAAAGAAGGCACTTGAGATGGGGAGCCATGTTTTCACATAAGAAACAAAGGGAAGCCAAGGTTGCCCTATTCTAGGACCCTTTCATGATGAAAGCCCTGCTTGAGGATAACGAACAACAACCCAACGACAACACAAGCGCGCCTTTTGCACCGAGTTGATTCGCCTGAGTTTCACTCTCCCGGAACACCACCAAACCACCAATTCGGCTCCAAACCACCCTTTTCGTGGGAAGCTGACTTTCGGGGTGGTTTTAAAGAGAAGGGAAACCACTTGGTGCTTTTTTTTGGGGGGGTCCAATTCCTATGGGAAACAGCTGCTGCTTTGAAGAAAAGCGTGGTTTGAACCAAAAAAAGGCTGGGGAGAAAACAAAAAAAACAAAAACGGGAAAGGCGAAGCAGCGATCGGCGTTTGACAAGAACCATGGTTGAACAGAATGGAATCAACCACTAGGACTTTAATCCGAAAAATATGCTGCCCGGTGGCTCATCCTTGTACCGGTGGTTGGAGAGCGTCAAAGGCAGGCGCGGCTTCAAGCCTAAAATCTCTGCGGCTTGTGGTCCAAACAGATCGAATCGGACAAAGGCAAAAAAGCCCCTGGCTCTTCCTTTTGGCTTCCCTTTTCCTTGAACCGCTTCAAGGGGGTAAATTCAAAAAAACAGCAGACCCAGATGAGTTTTTGTGGTCAAACCGGTCAAAACTCCTTTGGGCAATGGTCATAGTCTTCTCACTCCGTACCTTCGGTCCTTTTTGCCTTTTTGCATGTGAACAATCAGTTCAAAGATCTGATGCCGACGAAAGCTTGGAAAATAGTTTCTCCCAACATTATGTGTTCCACGTAAGAAGGGGGAAATTGGAACATGGCACAAATGCTCGAGCTGGGCAAACACCCAACAAAGCAGGTGCCCCACTAAAAAACGACTCCCAAATGAGGCCAAGGGAGATACTCCGGTGGGATGGACACCAAGCCGTCATACTTCGTGAAAGGCCCCATGTATACTTGGTGCTTCGTTGATCCCATGCTAAAAGCCTTTAAGGGGGTCGTCTTTTTTGAGGGTACCCTTTTAGGGTGGCTTGAAAGGAAAACAAAGGGAATACCCACCAATGTTGAGGTTGTCTATGGCTGTTGAACAGGTAGGTGAAAGAGAAGACACAAGGTGTCCTATCTTTCGAACTCTTGGTATGGCAGCAAAAAGCTGTGTTTTTGCGACCCTCCACTTGACATGTGTTTTGAACAGAACCAAAAAAAACAAGAACTTACAAACAAGAATGCCAACCACAGCGAAGCTACGCGTTCGCTTCTCTCCACTCAAGATTGAGCCCAACAGAACCTCATAAGAGGAGTATCACCTTTTGGGAGCTTTTACAAAGGGACCAAAGTCGGAACACCAAAAGGTTAAAAGGTGTATTCGCTTTGGGCAAAATGAGGGGAAGCAACTCATTATCCTCACTCCCTCTGGCAGCTCGCACTTGGCCCAGGCATGCAATCTGGGGCGGACGAAGAGGCACAGGACCGATACCCAACCTCCAAAACCGGATAGAACATGGAGTACCCAAAACGGCTACCCTGAAAATCTGGTCCTGACCTCGCAGTGGAACCCAACACAAACCGCAACGAAAGATGCTCGGGACCTAGAGGACAGGAACCGAATAAAATTTGAACCGCGGCAGAGGACTTCACGAGGCAAAACGCAGCGTCAAAGAGACGGCACATGCCGGCACAAAGAAACAGCTATATGGAGGAAACAGCAAGCAAGATCAGCACTTGAAGTACTGCCAAAACCTGACCAAAAAAAGATAGGAAGGTACCCGAAACATCAGCAAAGCCCATTGCCCTTCTGGTTGGGAATGCCTTTTGGCCCCTTTTGGGAAACCGAAGTGGCGCCAAACCGGTTTGTAGCCCAAGGCATTCGGAACCCGCTAACTTGTCTCAGTTTGGCCCCTCAAAAAATGGCCCCCTCTAACAAGTGGTTCCCCCCCAGAGACTAACACCCCATACAAGGGGGAGATTCCCGGTGTCACAGAAGTGGGAATAAACCCCTGGATTCCACAACTGGTTCCCCCCAAAAACAGATCGGCCCGGCTGGTTGTGAAAACTTCCTCTCCCCGGGGGTTTGAAACTTGGATTCGAGCGGACACTTTTGAAAGTGCGGATCCGACACAAACTTTGGCTTTCCTTTGAACTAGGTCCTCCAGTAGTTTGAGGTTAGGATAAGGGTGCCCGATGCTTTTTCAGAACGTCTATGTTAGGTTCGAATAAGTTGGTGCCCGATTTTTTCTGGACGTCTATTTTAGTGGAACTCTCCCAACCAGGGGAGAGAAGGGCACCTAGCTGGGGGGCCCTGTTTGGCTTTCTGTGGTGAATTTGCAGGAGTGTAGATGAAGGTTCGGGGAGGGCCCATAGACCGCCATCCTGTTGATTCCTTGCATGACTTTGGGCGACCTTCTTCACTCGGGCGAGTGGTTCGCAGACATACGCACCCCTTCAGGGGGTTGGGTTCCTTTTCGGTTCTTCAACCATTCAAGCAGGGGCTATTCTGAGAAACACCCAGGTGGGAGGACAATCTTCTTGGTCCTGGAGGATTTTTCAAGTTGAGTCTTGGATGTCCCTCAAAAGCAACCCGAAAGTGTCGCTCTGTATTTGAGTAATGGTCAACCAAAAGGACAGCAAAAGCTTTCCTACACATGTGGCCCGATTTTTTGGGAACCACTTTTCAGGGCGCGGCTTTTCGGGGAAAACCAAAAGGACCCCAACATCTCAGTTGGCTGTCTTTGGAGTTGGACCCCCTTCCTGGTTAAATTTAAAGGGGAACCAAAAGGAAACCCTCCCATTTTGGGGGGTCCGCGCACACACACACACACACGAGTCAAAATCAAAACCCGGTATCAAAATTGTCGACCCAGAACCATGATTCAAGAATTAAGAAGGCGGATATCCGCAGCTATTTCTGGTCGGGATTGTCCCTTACTAACCTTCACTTACCCGGGTTTTGATTGTGACTCACACACACACACACCGGGTGTGGATTCGGGCGGCAAAAAACCGCCAAGAAGCGCAATCGCCTACGGCCCAACACCGAAGGAGGAGGCGGCGGAGGTAGAGACGGACACCATGAGTAGCGCTCCTCGCTATCCACGTTGAAATGGGCGTGTCTTCTCGGTTGCTTTCTGCTCCCTTGCTAAAAGTGTGCAACTTTTTGTGGTTTAATACGGAAAACCCATTTGTTGGCAAAAAGTTAGAATCGTCGTAAGGTCCCTTGGCAAAATGCACCAAAGACATCATCCAAACACTGGTGTCCGACTCCAATCTGGTGATTTCGTGGCAAAATTCATCCAAGATCCTGACTCCAGAGGTGTTGGGAACTGGGTTGATTTTTCTACGGGCAAGGACCCCCCCCCCAAAAAAAATGGGGGGTTCTCCGTATGGTGTTTCTTTAAAGCCAGCCAAAAGGAGGTGATTTTCCTGGCGGGTTCCCCTTAAACCAACCAATTTAGAGAGCCTGTTTGGGACTACCCCAAAATGCGGTGGGTGTCCTTTTGGTTTCTCTCGGAACCGACCGTTTTAGGGGACCAGTTTCTCTTCATACCAACCCGGGGCCCCTGTGGTGTCTCTTTAAACCAAGAAAAGGGCAGGTGGTTTCTCTGCGGTTTCTCTGCAAAAATAAAGGGGGACCCTTAAAACGCAGCCCCCAAATGGCATCTCAGCCCATCTGTTTACATCTTCAGAAGGAAATCAAAGGGAGGCTCTGTGTTTCCTCAATTCCCCGGAGGACCCCAAAATACCAAATTTTGGAAAACCAAGTGTTTGAAGGATCGGCTCTCATGTGAGTTTCCAGACCATGCAACAGCTGGAAGAGTTCTGAGGATGTCGTCTCGGAGTGGAACCCCAACTAGGGGATTCCTTTCAGCTCGCCTAAAATGCGACCACCCAAGAGGGTATACGCACAATGCCAAACCCCTGTCCCGCTTGGTAAAAACAGGTACTATGAAAGGTGCCAACGAGCTTAGAAACTCATTTTTGAATGGAGGGTTGCCTTTGCTTTGAAACTACACAAGGGAGCCCCAATTTTGGTCGGAGGCGGTCTTGCGGGATCATGAAACCGGGGAACCACTATGAAACCAACATGACACCTACAAAGAAACACAAGGGCCCACGGCCAGATCTGGCCTGAGAGGGAGCTCGACTTCTCGTCACTGAAGTCCATTGGTCAACGGTGTCGAAGTTGTTTCAGGTGTTGAACCCAGTCAAAAGAAGGCGTCACGGGTTTCCTAAAGAGAACTAAGACAAACGCAAGGTTTGTTGAGTCAGCCTAGTTTTGAGTATTGCAGCGTTAGCATCTTGCAACTGTCACTCGACAGGCCGAAGGCCCGCATTAGCTCGTGTTCTCGAATTGCAGCCTTGCAGTCCATGCATGCCCTGCATACGTGCACGATAAAAATAAGATTAAAACGGCGTGCCGTCTTGCCGGCAGTCCAGTCTCCCGATGTTTTCCCTGGCCAAGGCGCTGCGTCCGGGATGAAGTACATAGATCCGCCCGTCTCCAGCGTCCACTCTGGAAACGGGTTGTCCCAGACGTTGGGCATCTTCTTCTCCTCGGCTCCGACCCCAAGCACTCCAAGAACTCCAAGCGGCCATGAGCTCAAGGGGCTCCAGGTGGCCCCATGAAAACCAGATCATAGTTCAACCCACAGAGCTTTCTTGGGTGAAATCACCCAAAGGTTTTATGTGTACATATATGTGGTCATAGTTGTATATAGACATATATATATATATACATATACATATATATATACATACATACCTCAACCCACGTAGGGCTTTGAGGATCCCAGCCACAAGGCTGCAAACGGTCCGTTTTCCCAGGCGTCAGTTGGTGGTTCCTTGCCCTCAAACACGTAGCACTTGCTTCCACCGACAAGTTCCGAAGGGAAACATGCCATCACATCTCTACTTTTGGTATGGTAGCAAAAAACTTTGTTTTTTGCAGACCCCCAGTAAAAATGAACAGAACCAAAAAACTAAAAAGCATGCCAAGAACAGTAAAGATCAGCAAGAACAAGTCACGCGTCAAGGTGTGTGACATAGGCAAGGTAGGTGTACAAGAAAGCTGGAGCATTGTGCGATGAGATATAATCCAAATTGCCTACCTGATTATCACTGTCACAAAAGGACGTACCCAGAAAAAGGTGACTATATAGTGGTTACGTAAGAGTTATACAATGTTGCAAAGACAGTGTGACCTTTTTTTCAACCCCCAAAACTCTCCCAAAATCACCCGGCATCTCTCCCCTGAATTCCCCGCCACAAGAAACCACCCCACCATAAAAGGACCCGCAGAGCAAAGGACGCACCCATAATCAACTATTTTGGGGTATGTAATTTTTCCCCCACGGTATGCTGTGTTTTCCCGGCCCAGGAAAATTGAATATATTTTGGGGTATGTACTCTTCGGCCCCGGTGGGCTTTTTCCCGGGGTTCCTCAGCACCGGTCTCAAAATGAGAAATCTGGGGCATCACCTGGGCGTTATTCTGCCCACACTGCTTTTGCCAGCCCGGGGCTGAACACAAACCATCACGAGTAGCGCCTGGCATAGGCTAATAATCAAAGTGGCAAGCGAACATCCCTACCCCGAGAACCGAGAAGGTGTTTCCATTATTTTGGGATAGGTACTGTTGGGGTATGTACTTTTACTCTTAGAAAAAGAGGGACATGTGTGTAAATACGGATATCTCTACACTCCAAGCCTCTTTACACACATATATATTAAAAAAAGAAGGTTTGGTTTCTGCTCAGCACGGCGGCAGCTTCTCCTGGCAGTTCGACATCCACATTTGGATGTGTGCCCTCACCAACCCAAAAAAGGCTTGGTTGCTGTTGACCCGCCTGCAAAAAGTTTAGCTTTTTGGAGGGTTAGTGGAAAACGCCCTGATTTCCCAGAAACTTAAAGTCTACAGAACAAACCCAATAGCAGTCAAGAAGGGGTCAGAAAAACCGACACACCCAAAGGAACCCAGTGAACGCAAAGGGAGTGCCAGCCGCACATTCGAGGTCCGAGCAGCTGATTGGATGCCCTGCCGTTCCTCAGCGGCGGCCCTCTGCGCGATGCCCTGTGAGCGAAGAGGCGTTGTTCTTGGGGAAAGCTGGTGGGGGAGGGGGGGGGGGCCACCGAGGGTGGAAAACGGTCCAAGCACCCAAGAAATTCAAGATGAAGTTGTGAACGTTTAGATGGGTGGGTGTTTTCCCGAAAACGTGGTGAGGGGTTGCGTGGAAAAAGGGTTGCTTGCATAGCCTGACATTCACAGCTCTGCACAGCCCAGATCTGCGACAGACTTGCTCTGCGCGTAGCTCTGCACGGCCAAGCTGCGCAGTCTAGCTCTGCGCAGCCCAAATTTTGCAGCTGGCGTACGAAGCTGCGCTCTGGCGACCGTGCGAAATTTCTGGGGCTTTCGTTGCTGGCTGTGGAAGTCGTCTTGTCCGCCAGCTCCCCTGCACAGCCCTGCACGTATCTGCTATGTTGCAGCTCTGCTTAGCCCTGCTGCGCGCAGCTCTGCTCGAAACACTTCGGCTTTGCACGCCCGTGTCAACATAGCATTTCAACATAGCCTTGCTGCACAGCACATCTCAACATAGCCTCGCTGCACAGCACGTCACAGCATAGCCTTGCTGGGCAGCCCATCTCAACATATGTTGCTTCAAAGCGCATCTCAACATGGCCTTGCTGCGCAGTGCATCTCAACCTGGCCCTTGCTGCGCAGCTCTGCTTGGGGGCATGATTGGGCTCTTTTTTAAATAAACGTTTCAGGATGATTGGGGTCTAGCTTTTTGGGGACCCCTTCAAACCTATGGTTTGTGTTTTGGTTTCCTTTATTTCCCCCCCCCCAAAAAAAAAAAAAAAACGGTTACCCTCAAAAAAGAAAGATCCAAGAATACATGCAGGAAACCGGTCAGAAAATGCAGCTAAAAAGGACGGAAAGAAGGAAATGGAAGTCAATGAACACTTGCGATCAGTGAAACCCAGAGCATCCCTAGCATCGCAAGATTGGTTCCCTGCCAACCGACCTATCTGCTGGGCTACAAGAATAGGAAAACCAGACTCAAAGGAAGAAAGTGACAAATCTAGCAACCAACAAGGAAGACTTCTATAAAAGGATTTCCAAATTTCCGCGCCTCTTCATGTGCCCCCCCCCTTGCCAGCCTTCACGTGCCTGCTTAATCCGGGCTCAACAACATCAATTAATCACTTCCCCCCGGGTTCTTTCGGCCAAAAAAGAGAATGCGAAAACGAGGCCATGTCCGTCACGTCCGTTTCTCGCCCATCGGCCCATCGCGGGCCTTGGGTGCGTCGTCCAGCTTGCCGGCCTTTTTCAGCTCCACCTTGAGGCTCTCCATCTCGTCCGAGAAGTCCAGCCTAGCCGTCCGTTGCTGTTGGGGCGATGTGGGCTGGGTGAAAAAAGAAATGGCTGGTGTTCTGAGGGGTGACCAAAATCAGTGCAACATGAGTGTGTGTGTGTGTGTGGCGTGTGGCGTGCGCGTGTTTTTGTTTGTTTTGTTAAGGGGGGATGTTGGGCTAACTTCAGGGTCGGGGCCCGGGTGTGTTGGGGCCCGGTCAGCTTTCCTTGAATGGGACTTTGGTTTTGCTGGGAGCGAAGACTCATCGGGCGACGGGTCGGTGAATCCCAGGTGGTTCGCCAACCAGCCATGTTCTGTATTTTGGTGTTCGGGTGGGAAAGCAACTCAGTGGATGCCAATATCAGAGTTTTCGAGAGCTTCCCCGATAAAGAGGGAGGAGTCTGTCCCAAGACTTCACTCACCTTGCCCCCAAATGGAGCGCGTCTTTTTCTAGCGTCGGCTTTCTTTTGGTCTGTCTTGAAGCCAACCCCGAACTGCCTGAAAACAAAAAAGAAACACACCCGATTGCTGATTTGTTAATGGTCCATTGAATGACAACATAGTGAAGCCCCTTCCAAGCGGAAAGTGTGAAGGATGTCCAAAAGAGGCGTCTGGAACCTGTACCCTCTGTTCATTTGGCCAGGCTCTGGCCCCTTTTTTCTCGAAACCAAGGGCCTGGGTAAACCAAGGGCTCTGGTGCACAAGTGACAATCAAAACCTGGTATCAAAATGGTCCACCCAGAACCCTGCTATTAAGAAGGCGGATATCCGCAACTATTTATGGCAAGGGACTGTCCCTTACTAACCTTCACTTACCCGGGTTTTGATTGTGACTCACATGTTGGTTAAGCTCAGTAACCGTGCCAACTGGACTGGGAAAAAAAGGGAGAGAGAGAGAGAGAGAGCTAACCCTACAATAATGTCCACTACCCCCAAACTCCTAGTCACTACCCCGCAAACAAACAGGCTACTACCTTTCCAGCCCTCATGTACTGCTCATATACCGTCATACACCCCGACCCTTACCCCTGATATATATTTTTTACACCCTAAAAACCCCTGTATACTTTTCAACCACAGGAGTCTACGAACTCCATCAGCCCAACTGCAAGGACCCCCATTTCCCATGACCAAGCCCTCTGCTTCAACCTGCATCTTGAAATGAGGGTACTAGAAAATGTCTCGTAGCGCTCACAAAAGCCTGGGTGTCGCAGGGCTACTCCAAAATATGGTTTTCCTCTTGGTTCTTTACAACCAACAGGGCCCACCCATGGTGTCTCTCTTATTTTGAGGGAACCCCGGTTTGCTTGGTTTTAAATGGACATCAACCGGAAAACCGAAGCCACTTGGGGTGGTCACCGACTGAGCTCCCAGCGGGGGCGTCGATGTGCCCGAGACGGCGCTCTTCGGGGTCTCCGCGTGGTCCGGCGGACCATCCGGGAGCAGGTCCTCGCGGCTCCGAGTTCCGAGTGTGCGTGTGCCTTTGAGTTGGCTCGTCTAGGTCCTGCAGATTTGAGAGGTTAGAATAATAAGGGTGCCCGATTTTTTGTTCTGTAGTCCAAAAAGCCTGACTAGGTCCTCCAGTAGAGAGGTTAGAATAAGGGTGCCCGTTTTTGTGTTTTTTTCTGGACGTCTATTTTAGTAGGGGAACCCTCCCCCAAAAAGGGGTGAGAAAGGGGCACTGCTGGGGGACCTAGTCGTGCTTCGTTGAGCTGGTGCGCCTCTCTGCCGGGTTTGACGGAAGAAAAAAGGAAAACCGAAGCCGTTTTGGGGGTCTTGAAAACAAGACACACCCACTTAGGGATGCCCGCAAAGTGATCTCACGATGTCCCGAAGTCCCAGAAAGATGTTCCTTGGGCCTAAACACGGGGAAAAAAACGTGGGTATCTGTATGTATATGTCCAGGGGTTGATTCCCCATTCTTTTCAACCATTTCCAAAAACCGGTCGTTTTCACAGGGTTTCTTGAGGTTTTCTAGAAAGAAGGATCTCTGGGAATAATGGGGAAGGTACCCCTAGAATACTTTGCATACACAACTCCAATGAGTTCTTTGGTGTCGCCAGATCTCTGCGACAGATCTCAGAATCTCATCCCAAGGTGGAGGGTGACTGTCTTAACCGATACAAAGCAGTACTTTTGTTTATGACTGTTCTCTCACTGTCCCCTGGAAGATCGGATTCCACTAAAAACTGGGACCCCCCTAAGGTTTATAGCGTGAAGCCAGTTAATTGGTACACACCTTTATTGGTCTCACTGCTCAAATGCAGTACCCCTTGACCACAAGTTTGAACACACAACATAATCTTCAGTTTGCTGGATCCTGAATTTTGAGCCACACCGATTTTGGATAGCGGCGCGCGGAACATAGTGTGGTTGCCTCTTGTATTCCCTTCTTCACGGTTTGGGTTCACCATTTTCTCACAAAACGGCGTGGCTCAGCCAAGGCACTTTTCTTTCAGGTCCTTACGATCCCCTTTTCCAGTGAGAGGTGACCCAAATGCTAACATTAACGGTCCTTCCAATATTTATAAATCAGCTAGGTCGCATGGTTTTTACCCCATGTTCTAACTATCTGTTGCTCCGGATGTCTGTGCTTTGCCCACCTTGACCAAGATCCTAAGGAGGACTTAAAGCCAGGCGTCATGACATTTGTCCACAATGCCGGGAAAACCCCAAGGCAACGGCCATGTGAACTTCAATCGGAGTGTGATCCTTTCAAAAGGGAAATCAAGGGTGCCCCTCGGAAAAGCGGACCAAAAAGAGGCAACTTGCTGGTGCGATAGGTAGAGAATGACCTAGGATGTTGGGAATGAACGGGTTTTGGGGATTCCCTGAAAGGAAGCCACCAGTTGGATGGTTTATGGGTGTCATTCCATTTCTCATTCCCTGCTGGAGAACCAGCAAGACTACCCCCAAACCTCCGGGGAAATATGGTGGTCTGCTAGGTCCTCCAGTAAAGAGGTTAGAATAAGGGTACCCTTTTTTTTCTGTAGTCTATTTTCCTGTAGTCAATTGGGGAAACGGCCGGAGTTGTTTTAAATGGAAACCAGTGTGCAAATCTTAGCGTCGCCTGCAGGTCGGCGAGGTTCAGATCGGCCTCCTCATCATCCTCCTTCTCCTCTCCTGGGCGGGACGGGGTGGTCGCAATCCCATGAATGTTCTGAAAACCCACAAAAGGAGAAGGAGGATGACGGTTCTCGGAGAAACCCAGGAGGATGAAAACCTAGGAGGATGCCAGTTCTAAAACCCAGAGCAAACCACAACGGTTCTCTGTTTCGGGCGTGTGAAAGAAAGGATGCCCGTGGTTCATGGAGGAACAGCTGGACTTCCGACTTTTCCTCCCTTGCCACTGAACGTCCGGGGGGGTTGTCTCCAAGAGTGGTTGGGTACCCCCAAAATGGGCTTCGGTTGAAGCCATGCCCCTTTAAAACAAACAAAAACAAAGCGGAGAACCGACTGGTTGACAAAAGGTTCGCATGGTCCGAATGAGCAACTGAGCAGGAAATTTGATGTAGCATCCGTGCGCACTCTTTGAGGCAAGCCCTTTTGGAGTTGCTTCACGGGGAACCAAAGG
>CAUJNA010000103.1:202500-232500 GCA_963377175.1 Effrenium voratum
ATTGGAACCAAACTCCCCAACCACACCAAGCGATGGCTTGATCTCACCAAAGCGCTGGATTCGCAACTCGCTGTGACCGCCCGCCTCGCCCTCTTTCCGATTCGCCTCGTCCCTCTTCTGCTTGGCCCTCGCTTCGACAAAAGTTGAAACCCGCTTGACGCTGGAAACGCTAACACAGCTGGGTGAATTCTAATATTTCGCCCGCCTGAAATAAGGTGGTTGGGGGAAATAGCCCCCACATACACCACCATTTGGGGCGAGGTGGTGTGAGGTCGTTATCATTCACCCAGACATGTTGAACAGGGCTCCCGAAATTTCCCCCTTACATCACCACCCATAAACACTCAACTTTGGGCCCCAAAATTGTGACTTACCCCTTAAAACTCCAAGCCCTGGGGAAGTTAATATTTTACAGACATATAGCCCATGTTACCCAAAAAGTTGAAAAGTTGTGTTTTTTAAGAGGTAAGGTGATGTTTGCAAACCGCCAAAAGGGAAATCACTCGGGACCCTGAATCACGTTCCCCACGTTCGGGTGGCAGCAAAAACGGGGCGGCAGGAAGGACCCCAAGTGGCCGCACATGGAAAAAACGCGGGCTGGGGTCGGGGGGGGTTGCATGGGGCACCGCGGGGTTTTCTCGGCTTGTCAAGTTGCTGCTGCGACACACAGGGAAGGAGACACGGAATGACCCCGAGAAAGACCATCCAACTGGTGGGTTCCTTTAAGGAAACCGAAGCCTAGGTGCATTCCATTTCTCATTCCCTGCACCAGCAAGTTGCGGGTCAGACTTGTTCAACTCTCAGGAAGCGTTCGGAAAGGACCACTACAGGGGGCCAACTGGAAAGGGGGGCTATTCCTCATTTTGTTCCCCTGAATAAGGCCTTATTAGGAGCTTGTACTTATTCTTGGCTCCCAAAATAGCCCACCCCCCCCATAGCCTGTTAGGGGCTCATGATCGCTGATTCCTTGGGTTACTGTGAAATGTGCAATTCCAAGGGACACGGCTCATTGCAAGGCTCAAATGGCAACACCTCTGCAGGACAAAGGTGTGGCGAGAAAGCTTCAAACAGCCAAAATGAGTTTCCAAGGTTTGATTCAAATGCAGCTCGTATATTTTGGCTCGACCCCAACTGAGTGACTGTCCGCCATCGTCATTTCATCATCATGTTCATCATCATGTTCATCATCATCATCATCATCATGTTCATCATCATTTCCATCATCATTTCCATCATAATTTCCATCATCATGCTCATCATGCTCATCATCATGCTCATCATCATCATCATCATCATCATCATCATCATCATCATCATCATCATCATCATCATCATCATCATCATCATCATCATCATCATCATCATCATCATCATCATCATCATGTTCATCATCATCGTTTTTTCAGTATCATCATCAACATCATCATCATCATCATCATCATCATCATCATCATCATCATCATCGTCATCGTCATCATCATCATCATCATCATCATCATCATCATCATCATCATCATCATGTTCATCATCATCTTCATCATCATGTTCATCATCATGGTCATCATCATATTCATTATCATCATCATCAGCTCATCACCAATTTTCATTGGTGCAAAGCTGGAACCTCTTGTTGGAACCCTAATCTTCAATTAGCGCTCCTCTCATGCGTCACATGTGAGTGAACACAAAACATGGGATTAGCTCTTCTCATGAGCGTCACCCCTGTTGTCCATAGTGAAACCTGGCCCTGGACAAACGCTTGCTCACGTAAAGGTGCTGCCCCTGGTTGCAAAAAACAAAACAAAAAAAAACACGCCTCATCAGCAGCTGGAAGTACTGGTCAGCTCGCTTCATTCGGTTTCCGTCCTCGTCGAGCCCGTTCTTGAAGTTTTTACGACTTCCTTGGCCAACGCCAGATTGACGATGTTATGCCCTCTCTGCGTCAAGCGGATTATGCCCATGATTGCTTCATCACTTGAGAGTGAGACGTACGTCAAGCAGCTACACAAAGTGTCCAGCCGCGAGGACATTTCGGGAGTTCAGTACATGCGGGAAAGAGGACGCGTGTCACATTCGGGACCTGTTTTGGGACTTTGGAAAGCCCATGGTTGCCTTGGCATAAGATCGTCGCCATGAAACCCAGTTTCCCACAACCATGGTGAGCCCAGCACGAGGCATCCAGAGGATTTCTTACACCTTCGAGAAGTGGGGAAGTAGGCATTGCTGAAGTGAAGAAGTGTCAAAGTCCGACACTGCACCAACAGTTCGGAGTAATTGAGCAGCGACCAAAACCCGTTCTACTGAGATTCACACGGTTAGGAAGTCTTATGTAGATACTACTACAACCCCTACTAAACCAGGTAGTGCGAAGGATCCTCCTTCCCTTCTGTTGATTCAGGGGCTGGTGCCCGTTCGCGGTATGCGCCAAAACCTTGGGTTGGATACCACAAGAGTACGGTATCTTCGCAAATAGAACATGAGGAACTCTTGTTTTTCCAATTTTGGAAGTGGACGATTCGGGCTGTCCTCAGATCTTCCACTAAAAGCTTAAACTTTTGCGGGTTAAATCTCACTGCCTGAGTGGATGGCCCAAAAAAAGTCTAAACTTTAAATTTACCACCAAAATGGTCTTCCCAAAAAGTTTAAAGTTCATGAACTCAGGAAGTGAGAAATGGAAATCTCCGCTAAACGCTAAAACGCTAAAAAGCTCAGGAGATGGGGCTGGGAGCCACGGATTGGGGCGCCTTTTCACGAGAATACCGTCGCCTTCCTCTGATCCACTTGCATGATAATTGCTAAACAAAATGACAGACCGATGCGTCAACATTGGGGGAGGGGGAGACCCCTGAATTCTGAATGGTGGATTTCCTGTTGGTGTCCATGAAAAATAATCTGAGTACTCTTTTGGTGTTTGGGTCCGTTTAAGGTGAGTCTCCATTTGTTGGAGTGATGTTTACAAGGGAAATGCACTCTCTTTGTCTCCCATTTATAGGTTTTAAAGTTTCAAAGGAAAACCAAAAGAGGGCCGTCATTTGTCCCTTTTGTGGGGTCACTGCAAAAAAAAGACCCGCATTCCCACGTTCAAGAATCCGAGTAATGTTGACCAGACGTTAGAATTTGGGTCCCCCTTTTTGTCAGTGGTCTATTTGTGGAACCCTCCGAACCAAAAAAGAAACGGTGAGAGCGGGCACCTAGCTGCTAGGACCTAGCTGGGGGACCTAGTCGTCTTTCCTTGAGTTGCTGCGCCTTTCTGCTGGTTTCGACGGAAGAACCAAAAAGGAAAACCAAAAAGGAAAACCGGGGTCAACCTTATTGAGCACGTCCATCCCCTCGACCTTGGCTTCGATCCCAAAAAAGAACCCTGGTGGAACCCTGGTGGAACCCTGGTGGAATGGTGGAACCCTCGTGGACCTTACCTCAGGGCCGCCCCGGACCCCGGAGCCCATCTGGGCTGAGACCCCAAAGCTTTCAGCTGTCGGGGGTACCACCAAAACCGCCACAACAACCAAAAAATAATCTATTTTTTTACCCAAAACCACCAACAAATCATCTAGTGTTTTACCCAAAACCACCAAAAACCACCGACAAATCATCGATTTGTTTCACCCAGAACCACCAAAAAGGACACCAAGACCGTCCATCCCCTCGACCTTCGCTCCGATCCCCCCCCAGAAAAAAGGTCGCCCGAGGCGCGGAGATCCGAGCCGGAGAGGCCAAGGCCAGGGCGCCCGGCCAGCTCTAAGCTGCCTCAGGCGGTTGGATCGGAAGCTGACGAAGACGGTGCCCGTCTTTGAGTCACCTCCTCCTTTCTTCTTCTTGTTTTTGTGTGCGTGTGTGTGCGTGTGTGTGCTTTGTTTTTACACAAAAAAAGAGCACAAAACAACAAAGAGCTCCTTTTCCGTGTGGCTTTTTTTTCACAGGGAAACTAAGAGGAACACAACCAAGAGGAAACCAAGAGGAACCTTTGTTGGTTGGTTGTTTGTTTTCTTTGGGGCTTTTGAGTAACCTGTCACAATCAAAACCAAGAGGAAAACAACCAAGAGGAAACCAAGAAGAACCTTTGTTGGTTGTTTGTTTGCTTTCTTTGGGGTTTTTGAGTAACCTGAGTCACAATCAAAACCAAGAGGAAAACAACCAAGAGGAAACCAAGAAGAACCTTTGTTGGTTGTTTGTTTGCTTTCTTTGGGGTTTTTGAGTAACCTGAGTCACAATCAAAACCAAGAGGAAAACAACCAAGAGGAAACCAAGAAGAACCTTTGTTGGTTGTTTGTTTGCTTTCTTTGGGGTTTTTGAGTAACCTGAGTCACAATCAAAACCAAGAGGAAAACAACCAAGAGGAAACCAAGAAGAACCTTTGTTGGTTGTTTGTTTGCTTTCTTTGGGGTTTTTGAGTAACCTGAGTCACAATCAAAACCAAGAGGAAAACAACCAAGAGGAAACCAAGAAGAACCTTTGTTGGTTGTTTGTTTGCTTTCTTTGGGGTTTTTGAGTAACCTGAGTCACAATCAAAACCAAGAAGAACACAACCAAGAGGAAACCAAAAGGAACCCTTTGTTGGTTGTTTGTTTGTCTTCTTTGGGGTGGTTGAGTAACCTGAGTCACAATCAAAACCAAGAAGAACACAACCAAGAGGAAACCAAAAGGAACCCTTTGTTGGTTGTTTGTTTGTCTTCTTTGGGGTTTTTGAGTAACCTGAGTCACAATCAAAACCAAGAGAAACACAACCAACAGGAAACCAAGAGGAGACCGCCGTTTCTTTTGTGTGGCATCCGGCGAAAAAATGGGAAAACATGAAAAACGCGAAAAAAGAGGAGAAACAAACACAGAAGAAAAAAAAAAGAAGAAGAAAAACCAAGAAAACAAAACGGGGGGGGGGGCAAACCCACGACCTCGGCACGGCGCTGTTTTGCCGGGTTGGGATTTTGCCCATCTCGGGCCCCTGGCTGCCGGGGGAGCCGGAGATTCCGGAGGGCATCGAGCTGGAGGCCAGCATGCCGCTCACGCCTGGCGAGAAACGAAAAGTGGGTGACCCTCTGGGTGAATTAGATGTCACCCGCCTGAAATAAGGTGGTTGGGGGAAATAGCTCCCCCACAGAAACCGCCATTTGGGGTGAGGTCGTGTGAGGTCGTTATAATTCACCCAGTCTTCTTGGAGTTGGTACCCCTTGTTTGGGGTGGTTTTGAAGGGAAGCCAACAAAAAAGCAACACAAAGGGGTGACGCTCGCCGTTGTTGGGACTTGGTACCCTGAGTTTCGGGGATTTTTATTGGGCGGTAAAAAATGGGGAACCAAGAGGAAGACCAAACGGCTTTGAGGGGTGGCCAGAAAGGGACAGACCAAATTGGCAACCCTGGCTCTGATTTGATCATCTCGAGGCTCGAAGAACCCAAAATATGGTTTGCAGTTTCCGAAACGGCAACCAGGACAAAAGGAGCTTAAGCCAGGGTCCGCTTGCCAAAGCTTGTTTAAGAGAGTTTGGGTTCCATAAGAGGAAAGCGCAACCACTTTTAGAGGAAAAAAATGCTTCCAATGTCCGGTAGTCAAAAACCATGTTTTCTGCGGTACTCGACGAGAAATCAAGCAAACCTATGAGGTACTCTAAAAAGGACCACCCTGGTCACTGAGGGTTGGCAAAGGCGTGTCGGAGCGGCGCCGCCCGGCGTGCTTGTCTTGGATGGTGGGCAACCTGGCGATGCTTTCGCCCGGTTTTTTGGCGATCAACACCCCCGAGATCGACTGGTTCGAATCCCCCTTCCCTTTGTTGCAGATAGCGCTCTTCACTCATGAATCAACCGAATTTAGCAAACAAAATACATCATGAAGTGGTAAGCATGGAAAAAGGCTCAGGGCTTCTCCCCCTTTTCCCTGACCTGCAAAGCTGCTGGGTTTCAGTGGGAACTCAAAATGAATAAGCTTGTGGTTGTTCGGTCTGCGTCCCATGAAGGGACACCTTCACATTCTAGGGCAACTCCACCTAATGTCAGGAGACGATTAGTAATCAGGGGGGTCCTCCCAAAAATCTCAATTTTTGGGACTTGTCGACCTTGAAGGGGGGGGGGGGGAGGGGGGGGGGTTTACTAATCAGTTGTCACCATTACTCATTCTGTTGCTTGTTGACTTATCTATTTTACATTTATTGATTTCTTCATTTCGAGAGAGTGAGAAGAGAAAAGGCTGTCCTCAGATCCCCTGCTAAAAGTGACTAAGTCTTCGGGGGTTGCATTCGGACCACCACGAAACCAACCAAAAATCACCAAACACCTCAGTTGAACCCGACTTCGCTGGGAACCCGAACCAAGCCTGGTTATAACCCACACACTTACCATGTTTCTAAGTCTCCGTTCAGCGGGTTATAACCAGGCTTACTAACCACTTAGTAAGTTCCATGCCCCTTTCAGTAGTCCCCAGGGCACGCTTTTTGCCGTTCAGCTCACCAGGCGTACCGAATCGATCGCCCCTTTAATCTGCTTCCTCTTAGCTGGTGGTTTAAGTTTGTGGTTTGGTGATTCAGGAAGGGTTTCCCATTTACCCTCTACAAGGACCAGGGGCTCAAATCCAAATCCAAACCACCACTCCAAACCACCAATCCAAACCACCAGATAGTGGCAAGCTGCAAAAAACATCCCGGGGTTCCCTTTGGCTCCACAAACCACGGCCCGTTTTTCCGCCCAGACCCGCGCAAACCCTTCGCCCCTTCGTCCCTTCGTACCTGCCCTCCGTCAGCTTGAAGTTGGCCCAGCCGCTCTTGGCCACCACGGTCCTAAGTCTCCGAACCAAATCGGCGCCGTGAAGGTCGACCGGCTGGAGGAAAGGGCCTAGGAACCCCAAGGCCTGTGTCCATAGGTGGCCTTTTGGAAAAAAATCCATGGGTTTCTCTGGCAAATGGGGCATACACCCCATCTAAACCGTGTCTTGTGTTCAGTTGGCACCAACCGTTTTATTGCCGTTTGAACTCCTTGGGTGCTGTAGATCCCCCAGCAAAAAAAGAAGAAGAACAACTTTTTGCAGGATACAGGGGAAAAATGAGGGGTACCCCTCAAAAAAAAGTCGGAAAGAAAAGAGGGAGAAAAAAAACACAAACAGCACTAGAGCCACGTCGGTCGCACCCAAAAAAACATCACCCTGAGGCCGGGGCCCGAGCTTCGCCGTGTCGAAGACGTGGGGCTCCAACGTTCCCGTCGAGGCCGCGGAGGAGGCCGTGGTGGTGAAGGCGGGGACACCCCCGGCTGTGGCGGCGGTGGAGGCGGGGGAGGGTTCCAGCTTCAAGGACCTCAGTGAGAGAGAAGCGGACGCCTGGCTCCGTGGGTGGCGTGTTTGTTGTTTTTGTTTTTGGTGGGGGGGAAACCTGCCGCCCGTAAAGTCCGGTCGAAAGAAGAAAAAAGAGGGTTGTGTTTTTTTTTTGGGGATCTCCGGCAACACGGCTCGTAGCCACACCTGAGTCGCAATCAAAACCTGGTACTAAAATGGTCTACCCAGAACCATGCTTCAAGCATTAAGAAGGCGGATATCCGCAGCTATTTATGGCTGGGATCGTCCCTAACCTTCATCTACCCGAATCGGTTTTGAGCACGTGGCACACCTGGAGATCCTGAGGTTTGTACCGGGCCCCCAGATCCTCTTCAGTGATCTCTGGACCCTCAGGCTCCGCAGGCTCGAGGCTCAGACCGGATCATCGGCTCGGACGCCCATCCTCGGCTCTGTCGTTGAAGCGGCTGAGTTGAATGATCCATGCGGTTCAAAGAACACTCGCTTGCTTTCTGCTCCCCTGCTAAAAGTTTAACTTTTGGCGGTTTAATGGGAAAACCCATTAGTTGGCAAAAAGTTAAAGTCCTAACATCCAAGCAAAATGCACCAAAGAACGGTTCCCTGGCCTGCTTGTTGAGGAGGGAAGAAACCATCTTTCCCAAACACAACAAGCAAATCATGTTGTTGTCATTTTGCGCAGCACGACATGGAGATGGTCCTTGCTGGTATGTTCCTTGCCCACATCGCGTAGGTCATGACCATGGTTATAAATGGGACAGCGCGTGGTGGACATGATACGTCTGTCTGTGTGTGTGTGTGTGTGTGTCTGTTCATGGTTGTAATCTACTGGGGGGCAGGTAAGGTCACAACCATAAGTGGCACGACAAGGCTTAAAACCTACCTTGCGTGGAAAAGGAACATCCAAGCCTGTTCTTTCCTGGGCTCCACCAAACCGCCGCCGAAAGGAGGATGTGTTCTTTTTGGGCGCTTGGTTTGTTCGGATCACGAAGATGTTCGTATCTTTTTTTTAAGGGAGCGTAAGGCTTTGGTTCTCGGTCTCTCACAGGTCCCAAGATTCGCAGCTTGAAGAGCGACTTCTCCACTAACTTCTCCCCATCGATACGGTCGAAGTCGATGGGCGCCCGCTCCTCTGCAAGGCGCAGACAAAACTCAGGGGTACACCAACTAGGTCCTCCAGTAGACGGCTTAGAATAAGGGTACCCGATGTTTTCCCATTTGTTTTCTGTAGTCTATTTTAGTAGGGGAACCCTCCGTCAAAAAAGGGGTAAAAGGGCACTATTATACTGGGACACCTAGCCAAAGATGATGTATTCAGAGTATGCTTCAACCTGAACACATAGCGAATTCTCTGAGGCGAGCCCAGAAATTCGGCATAGAACTCCCAAGATAGAGAATTTCCCCATGTGAATTCCCTTTGAACCACCCAACAATGTGGTGCATTTGGAAAAAGACACATGGTTTGGCTTTTGTACTATCCCACTTGAGTCCATCTCAAAACCTGCTAATGTCGACCTAAGTTTAATAAATGGGGACGTATTAACAAAATTCTCGGCCACCGGACCCGCTTTTTCACCCAATACTAAATTAAGAAGGGGCTAAGTCAAAAGTTAATTGCAAATATATAACACCAAGTCGACCCTCCAAAGCACAACATGAATAAACCACCCAAAAGACTCACATTAATAAAATTCCTCGAAACGCGGGGGCGAGCCAAGCAAGTTTTTTTGTATCAGGGAGCAAACCAGTTCAAAATGATTCAAAAGTAAGCAGGTAGCGTGCAGAAGTTGATGGCACAGAGACACATGCAACAAGTGTGCAGCGCACCAGGCAAGGTAATTATATAACTGCAACCTTCAAAGGCTTTTTAGCAGACCTCAGATCTCCAAAAAACATACATGCCCGGAAAGTGCAGCTTTTAACTGAAGTCTCTTTACAAAAGTGATGTCCCTGGACTCCAACATGAGGTACCCCACACAAGCTCCCCAAACCCGCATTAGTAAACTACAGCCACTACTACAAGTACTACAAGCACTAGAAGCAGTACAAGCACTACTACAAGTACTACAGCCACTACTCCAAGCACAGCAAGTACTAGAAGCAGTACTACAAGGACTACTACAAGTACTACAGCTACTACTACAAGTACTACAGCTACTACAAGTACTATAAGTACTAGAAGCAATACTACAAGTACAATTGTTTTTTACTACGGTACTTTGCCCGAAAAGAAATAAAGGGGGGGGGCCTGTTTACTAATATGAAGTCGACATTAATCTTCGTCCACCCTGCTGATTGTGGTTCACTTGTCTTGTTTGAGTTTTGTTTTCTTTTTTTGGGGGGCTAAAGGGAAACCAATAAGAACGCCACCATTTTGGAGGGTCCCCGCAAAAAAAAAGCAAGGCACTCCCACTTCCTGGTAGCTAGGCGACTTCGCGCCTCGCTGGACGTTCCGAAGGCCCAACAAGTGTGACAGCCGACGGGGAGCTCTTGGAGACAGCTTCCAACTGACAAGATTCGTGCATGGAAAGCACGTTATCGAAAGCGCTGCCCAATAGCTTTGCTGTACTCACTTTAAGGACTTAGATATTTGAAGTGTGAAACTCTTGGAATCTGCGGGCAAATGAACGAGCAAAATGTGGATGTGCATCGAAAACTGGGTTCCAGTGGTTGGTTCAAGAAAACAAACTGCCGCCGGATGCACGAGCATGCCGAAGCACGAGCATGCCGACGCGATTTTTTGTTACAAGGCCCTTGGCAGATGCTGGGACAATGCGAAATCCCGGCTTGTTCAGAGGCAAGCACGAGGAATTGCCTCAGGGCCAGAGAAATCGCGAACTGACTCTTGGCAGTGCGTTCTTCGTGAATTCCCGAAAAAACTTGGTGTCCAAGAGGGGTAGACGTGAAGCTTTTGATGCGTGGGACTCTCCCTAACTCACCGCAAGAACAAGTGATGGGGACGTCGAGTGCGGACTCGTGCGTTTGGTGCGAAAGCTGTTTGTGCCAAAGGCGAAGGCTTGGGCCACGAGCGTGTTTGTCGAAATCAGCCCTTGTTTGAACAACCTCCTCTACATAGATGCCCTTTTGAAAAAAATAGTAATCAGGTCAACCAGGAATCGCTATTTATGTTCTAGCAGACCAATAAGGATACCTATGCTCCACCAACGTTGCCGAGATTTGCAGCTTGAGTTTGGCGCCTAAGTGCCGGGCAACAAACTTTGGAAACGTGAATGGCCGGAGGTGAGGGCAACATGGGATTCTGTATAAACACACGTACACGCAGCATGTGTCAAAACAGGGACCCCAAAACTGGCACTTCCCTTGAAAGCAAGGTGAAAAGGGTGCCCTCAAAAATCAAAAAAAAACAACACGCCCACATGGGTTCCTGCACCAGTAACTGTGCTGGTGGGTCGATCTCTTCAACGCAGGAAGGAACCATGGGAGTGCGGTAGCGCACCCCTAAGCCCTGAGGTGGAAGGCAAATTGGTTTGAATCGGTGTGATGTTAAAGCCCTCCTTTCAAAACAAGCCTGTTTATTTCTGGTTCTCCTCATGGTTTTCAGCTTCCCTCTATGTTTTGAATTAGTGGTTAGTGAAATTGAACCTCTGTTTGCCGAGGGTAAATGGGACGCCACTCCCTTTGCACACCAAACCATTGATTCGGCTCTCCGCCGAAGGTGGCAGATTCAAAAACCGCCGAGCAAAGAGCAGCCGACTTATCCTTTTGCGCAAATCAACGGGAAACCACATCTGGGGGTTCCAGATGCGTCATGTCTCCAAATTGGGGAACCTCAAACATATGTACTTTCCTGATGGTATCCTTTTTGAAACCAACCAAAGGGAGTTCCCAGAATCTTGGTTGCTCTTGACCCCCCTGCAAAAAGTTCTCAACTTTTTGGGGCGGGTTAGTACGGAAAACGCAACTTGATTTCAACCAAAAAGTTAAAAAGTCTAAAGATTCGTTGCCCAATAGTCCAGGAAAAAAAAGAAGACACCGTTTTCCCCCTCCATTCGAAGCCCAACTGGCTTCGCCACTGCTCGCTCTCGCCCGTCCGGCTCGTCCGTCTTGCCCTTCTTCCCCATGGCGCAAGGGCCAGCGGTCAGCGCCCAGTGAGAAGTCGCAGCGGGTTTCAGAAATACAGTAGATGTTTGTCACACGGCTGTGGGTCAAAACCAATGGTTTTGGGATCCCATTTTGGTGGGGATAGGTGAATTCACCACCCACTTTAGAACCTATTTTACTGGGGATTGGGAGGTTCACTGAGATTCTGGGTCCTTCTTGAAGCAACAGACGAACCCTGATTTTGGCAGCTCAAAAACCTGTGGCTCAGAAATAGGGTCACCCCAAATTGAACCCTAAGTGGCAACATAGACTAAAACCTGCGGTCCAATTCCTGGCGGTTTAATTTTGACCCATACCCAAATGAGTTTTCCCTGTGTTGGCAATCAAAATATGCAGGGGGCATGCGTCTGGTTTTGCGGGACACCCAAGAAACTATCCAGTTTGGGGTATCCACCATTTTGAGACAAACCTATATGCCACGCGAGGATTTGACATCCCGTCGCCGAGATCATAAGCTAATGCAAAGTTTCCCCAGGTTCAACTACTCCCGTGCAGAGTTGCATGAAACCAAGAAACGGCATTCGCAACCAAATCTCCTTTGTCTTGAGCCAACAGGCAAATGCCATGAGATGATGACCCACAGGTCTGGATGGGACCTCCCAATTTGAACGGCCAAATTTACCATGGCGTTGCGGGGTACTATCAAACCAGATCATCTTGCCGGAGAAAAATATACGTACAAACGCCCCTACCTGCCTACGTGCCACGCGCGGCACCTGGAGCCAAAAGCGTGAGTGACAAACGCTAAGCACCCCGGAGGCGGCATTCCAGCTAATCAACATCCAGCATCCGCCCAACCTCCGCTTTTTGGGCACTTGGGAATTTGGACATGGGAAAAAGGATCAGAAGGCTGTTGGAGGGTCCCGGGTGCTGGATGATTCACCCACGAGGCCGTTTCCTCGTGCTTTAAAGGAAGCGGTTGAACGTGTCTTGAGTCACGGCGCTCCCCAGGTGTTTTCCTCGAGACCACCCCAAAAGTGAGGTGGTTATCACTTCCCCTTGGGAGAGTGGTGTTCACCCACAAGGGCTAACTAACAGGAACCATCCAGAAATATTCAACTCCAGGTTCACCCACGTTTTTCGGGTCACTTGGGAAGGAAACCGGCCAAAGGGGTGTGTGAAATGAGAGACCCCTCTTTTGGAGTACCCCTTACTCCAAAATTTGCACCTCTGAAAAACCTCGGATGTTTGTTCTAACCCAACCAGATCACAATTCCTTTTCTCAAAGCATACTGTGGAGGAAATCGCCGTTCAGAAACCCTGGAATGCTGCGACTCCCCCTGTAAATCCCAACAAGCGTTGTGGTTGTTCCAATGGCTTCGAAGCGATGCGACACGGATTTCGCAGCCATCCACCTCCATTTGCTGAGAAGTCCCGAAGTCAAAAAAAAAACATATTTCAAGTAGTGAAATTGCTTCCCTTTAAAGCCAACAGGGGAAAACAAAAACAGAGTCTTTTCACCAAATGGAAGGCCATAGTACCTCGAATCCGTAGCGGGGAGCGGCACCCTCGCGCGGCTCGCGACTCTGCCTGGCGAGCTCTCAGCGAGAAGCGAGAAGCGCGCCCGGAGGAATTCTTTTGGGATGTGGCTGTGGTTGTCAAAACCATTTTTGGGTAGGTGCACCACCCATGGCAATTCAGTCAAAACCGTTTTGGGATCCCATTTTGGTTGGGATTGGTGAATTCACCACCTATGTTGGGACCTGTTTTAGTGGTTGGGTCCCGTTCACTGGGGGTACGATTTGGCTGTTGATGGCCATGTAAAGGGAAAGCAGCCAGAAATCGCGGGTTGGGGATCCTCATGGCTCACCCGCAGAAAAACCAAGCCCTTGCGCGGTTTTGAAGGGAAATTTCGAGCCCCCCCGCCATGTCTCGCGACCCAAATTCGCGGAATTCCGGTTATTTAAACGAAAAGGTAGGAGCCCCGTGAGGGTGGCCATGTTGGGTTTTCCCTCCCCCTAAAACCCCCCTCCCCCTGCTAAGGGTGACAACTCGGGCATGGGCTCCGGCACCAGTCATGGCACCATTGGGTTGCCACGATGACGTGGCATGGGTGTTTTGGCAAAGATGGATTTCCCGGTCAAATGGGCAAGGGAATGACACCAATCAACCAGCTTCCCGCGAACTGGTGGTTTGGAGCGTGGTTTGGATTGGAAGAGGAGGGGGACACCCGCAATAACCCTCTACGAAAAACCGGGGCTTCAACTCCAAATCCGAATCCAAACCACCAATCCCTCCCCAAAAAAGAACAAAGGGCTACCTGAGACTTGAGGGGTGCTCTTTTTGTAAATGACACTGGGATGGACAACAAGAACATCTGGTTTCTTGGGGTTCGTTGTATCTCCCTTTCAAACATCACCCCACCAAAGCAAAACTCAACTTGGAATTGGGCTCCAGGGTGATTTTTCACCCACCCAAAACAGGGACCCAGGCGACTGACATCTGATATATGTAAGGATTAATTCATTAAACTGGTTAAGTAGCCTACTTGTCTGAGGTGGCGTTTTTACATCCAAGTGGAAGTACACCCCCCTTCATCTGGCATGTGTCAACATAGGGAGACTCCCAAAATGGTGAGTACCTTCGAAACTCAAACACAAACACAAACACAAACACAAGCACAAGCACAAGCACAAGCACAAGCACAAGCACAAGCACAAGCACAACCACAAACACAAACACAAACACAAACACAAAACACGAACACGAACACGAACACCAACACCAACACCAACACCAACACCAACACCAACACCAACACCAACACAAACACAAACACAAACACAAACACAAACACAAACACAAACACAAACACAAACACAAACACAAACACAAACACAAACACAAACACAAACACAAACACAAACACAAACACAAACACAAACACAAACACAAACACAAACACAAACACAAACACAAACACAAACACAAACACAAACACACACACACACACACACACACACACACACACACAGTGTTCTAAGTTCTAAGGATGTGTCTGTTACACCCTGGCATCTGGCATTCCTTGCATTCCCATCCATGGTACTCCGGGCGGACCATTTCAAGGGTCCATTTCTCTGGCAGGCTGAACATGCTGGTAAACGCAACCACCCACTATCGACTCCCTCGGTTTTTCAAGGGGCCCCTCCCAAAAGTGTCCCTCGAACCTCCCTCCGTTCCATTGGTCTTTCTGGGCTTCAAAACATCGAAGGTCCCTCGTTTTGTTTTCTTCTCTCTGTGCTCCAAGAAGGGAATGCAAAAAAAGGCTCCGCTCGGATCCACAGCGCTGGATCCGACTACCAGGGCTGTGGTTGAAAAATGGAAGCCACGAATCTGTGAAACAGGAACGAGCCTCCCAAAGACGAGACGGGCCCCCCAGAAAAAAGACGGGATTTTGTCGAAGGTATCACAGAAGTGGGTTAGGAGAAACCCCTTTTTGCTCCCACCCTGACTTGGACAAGTTCCAGCCACAAAACCCGGGAGAAAACGAACAAAACAAAAATCTGAATTATAATATTTCACCAGCCTGAAATAAGGTGGCTTGGGGGCTATTCCCCACATAAACCAGCAGGGTGAGGTGAGGTCGTTATAATTCACCCAGTTTTCTTGGAGTTGGTACCCCTTGTTTGGTGTTTTGAAGGGAAACCAACCAAAAAAACAACACACAAAACACTCCCAAAACCCGAAGAAAACGAAAAAAACAATGCACCAAATTGCCTCAAGAGCTCCTGGGGCGCGCAGAGGAGCACCGGCAGCTTCCAGCCGGGGCCGTCCAGCATCACCTGCCGACGGGCGGGCGAGGTGAAGCGCGCGGTGGACTGAAACTCGGGGTCGGTCTGAGGGTCTGAGGGTCTGAGGGTCTGAGGGCTTGAGGGCTTGAGGGTTTGAGAGGCACTGGTGCGGCCGAAATATTTGGGCAAATCAAGCACAAGGGGTTTAACTAAGTCTCACACTTCCTGAGTGGCCCCCAAACAAAGGCCGAACTGTCTCTTTCCCGCTCAAATGGTCCCAAAAAGTATAAAGTCCAGGAACGCAGGAAGTGAGGTCTACCTTGGGGTAGCAAAAAATGGAACCCTGGTCGGGTGTGTCTTGAATATAGCGGGACCCACACAATGGCCCTTTAAAAGCACCGAAGAAGGTACCCTCAAAAGGAGACACACACCCATTTTTGCAAATTCAACCCCTTCAAAACCGACACCCGAAACAAACAGGTGGCAAAATAGACGCCATGTTCACACGGCTTGGACGCAGGGATCGAAGAGGTGGGGCAAGAAAAGGGTCTAAAAGTGGACACAAAAAATCGAGAATGGCCCATCTGGGGTTTTGGTCGGGCAAATGGAATCGAGGAAAATATTGCAAAGGAACTCCACGCGTGGGGTGGAGGCCGTCAAACAAGTTGATTCAAACCTGGAGCCACCCCTTTCCCCCCAAACACCAAGGCCCAAGGAACCTGGAGCCATCTTGTCACAAAATGTGGAGGTTTTTTTGGCAAAGGAGAAATGGGTTTGTCTTCTTTAAGGTTGGACCTCCAAAACGGTTGTTTTCCTTTGGTGTCCCTTTAAAACCACCAAACAAGTGGTACCAACTCCAAAAACAAGCCACACCCAAATGTACCAGACAGGGCGAGAAGCAGGACGAGAGTCCCATCCATCTTTTCCATTTCAAGGGTACCTACTAGTGTTGACCCCTGGTTGATAAGCCCCAGCTATTTGAACTCGGGGGTTGTTTTCGGGGGTTCTTTTCAAGGGGAAACAAAAGGAAAGGGACATTATCCAGAAAAACCCTCAGCGGCTGAGCTTATGTGCACTGAGCTTGGAAAGTGATCACCAACCGACCCACCCGCCCCAAACGGGCCAGCTAGCCAACCAACCAAGCCAACCAATACCAGCAGTCTCAAACCCAATGTGTTTACGACACTCCATGAGGGCGTCCGCCAAAATGTGTTGCAGGGCCGCAGCGTGGAAGCCCGAAATGTGTCAAGGGACTTCGCGAGACCTGCTGAGTTCAGCGCCAAAGAGACCAACTTGACTCCAAGAAATGGTCTTCCTTTCGAATACACATGTGTGCGTCCTTTTGTGGCGATCAAAGCCCCTTTTCGAAGTGGAAGCCCGGCAATAAAAGTGTTTTCATGTGACCCCCAAGACATGGATTCCCTTATGCACACATCGTCCTTGACGATCCAAGAAAGGCGAATCGTTTGCCAGGCAAGCGATTCTCAAAGAAGCTGCCCAGGAACGGATAGGAACCCAATGCCGCGGTTGAGGAAGAACTCAAAGGCCCCTGTTCAAAGCACACAGGAAAGAGATCTAAAACCCGGGCCTCCCTTTGATACAGAACCGGCTGTGTGTGTGTGTGTGCGTGCGTACCCCCGCGGTTGGATCTTGAAGCACATCAACACTGCAAATATATACTCGTATAGCTCAAGTCCTCCATTGTTTGCTCGCGTCGTGCCTCTAGCATTGGTATGCACCAAGAACTAGTTGCTCTTGGAAATGACGGTTCAAGCGAAATGCAACATGACCGTACTAGTTGCTAGATTACACTTTCCCACCCTTGGTATGGTAGCCAAAACTACGGATGCTTTTGCGGCCTACAAAAAAAGAACAGAACCAAAAAACAAAGCAAAAAACTAAAAACAGGCCAACAACAGTGAAGTACACCCATGTGAATTCAGAAACTAAGTCAGAAATCTTTATCAGCTTGCTTTACCTGCACGACTTGTGCAGAATATGTGCAGAACCCAACCACCGGAGGGGTTCAACTAGTGTTGGGCCAACTTGTTTAAACTTTGCACCCCTTGGTATGGTAGCAACAAAAAAACATTATTTTTTGCCGCCACCTACTAAAAATAAACAGAACCAAACAAGAATACCACAAGCATGCCGACAACTGCGATGTAAACATGCTTGAGCCACTATAGCTTGAATACCTCGGACCAGGATCTTTCAAGAAAACTCGCAACCAACCCTGCACTGATCTTCACGTGAGTTGCACGTCAATCAACAGGGGCAGACATAAAAACGCTATAATGATCTAGCTACCTCACATGGGTACATCCAAGTCTTGTTCAAGTGGAATGTGACATCCAAGTTTCCTCTTAAAACTAGGGGGGCTTCCTTCTGGTTTCCCTTGAAACCTGGGTCTGTGTCTTTTTTAGGGAACCTTTCTTGGCTTTAAAGGACACCCACACATAAAACCACCTTTATCCAATATATTTATTTTTTTGGGGGGGGAGGTCCAAAAAAAAGACAAACAGACCCCACCGCGCAAAAAGGACACCCACCATTTTGATGGACCCCCCCTGCCCCCCCATATTTTTTGGGCCTCGCCCACTTGCCAGGCGCTCGAGTTCGCCAAGGCCGACTGGCCGCTGCCCGGGAGGGCGCTCGAGGCCGTTCCACCCCCCCCCCCTCTAAACTGCATGTACAGGTATAGTAAACATCTATCATATAGATATACGTATCTGTGTTTGATGTTTCAGGACTTCATTAAAAAGCAGGAGAACCTCTTTTTTTTTGGGGGGGGGAGTCTTTTGGGCACCAGTTGTCACGTCCAGGGACCTCCAGGCAAACCAAGAAAACCAAAAACCCACTTGGCGGGGGGGAATCTCCTTCTCACTTGCCTGCAAGTTAACGGCTCAGCTTTGGGGATCTTGACTGAACATTGATGGACCGACATTAGAAAACCGCATAAATGCCAAGAGGTGAAGAGGTTGATTCGCTTTGCGCAAGTGAGGAAAAACGTTCAGGTAACCTTCCTAGAAAGGCTTCTGACCTTTCCTGTGCAACAGGGGCCATGTTCTAAGGAATGAACCGCTGCAGATCGTTTTTGCTTCAAAGTCAAGGTCCACTGGGAAGGCTTGGATCGACGGCCTTCCGACTTTCTGCTTTTTGCGGTTCAACCGATGTCGGGATGTCCAACCCTCCCACAAACATGTCATTTCAAAGAGGGTACCTGGATCAACTTCGTCTTGGGAACCACACCCACGAACCCACACGCACAAACCCACACGCACACACACACCCACACCCGGACCCTCAGTCAGGTGCCACGGGAGTGGAACCTCAAAGCCCGGCAAACTGAAGCCTTCAGCCCAGTGACCCTTCGAATTGGAAGCCCTTGGGCTTGAAGATATATCTATCTGTCAGTCTGTCTGTCTCTGTCTGTCTGTCTGTGTCTGTCTGCGTCTGTCTCTATCTCTGTCTCTGTGTCTGTCTCTGTCTCTGTGTCTGTCTCTCTGTCTGTGTGTCTGCGTGTCTGTCTGTCCCTGTCTGTCTCTGTCTCTCTCTCTCTGTCTGTCTATCCATTGTGTTGTTTTTGTCGGTCTCCATTTCCCCAAGGACCGGCGTTCGATCGAGCCTGCCAGGCGACCTCCTCCAGACCCTTTGACCTGGCAATGGCGCGGCTTTGCAAACCAAACCTGCGGACCTGTGCCAGCAGGTGTTCACCTCAAAGAGGTCCCCGTTTAACTTGCTGGTGGTCTTCCAGGAGTGGGCATGCCGAAAAGTATCTCTTCTAGGGTGTGTCCCAACCAGCAAAGGGTCAACCCCAAAGCAAAAGTCAAACAGTTGCCTTTAAAGGACATGAGGGCCCGGAAAGGAGGCTCCGACTTTTGAAGGACCTGCCCAGTTTTACTTGCTGCGAATGACCCCTCTGCCGCTTCGCTCGCCTTCCAGCCTCTTCACCAGGACCTGCACGCACGGGGGGTTCGTGGCTGGGACGCTATGGCCTGGCCTCTCGACTTTGGGGCGTTTTGGGCGGAGTTTTGAATCGAAACTTTTTGGACATCCAAAAATCGGAGGGGGTCCAAAGCCAACCACTTGCAGTTCCAGCTCCTAAAATTCCTATTTGTCGCCATGGCGTGTCCTTCTTTTGTGGCTTCACAAGTAAATCAAGGGGAAACCGTTTGGCCATTGGGGGGGGGGGGGGCCAATTGTGAAACGTTTGGAGAAATATTGAAAACCTCCAGGTGTTTGGGGAACATAGAGACGAAGCAGGCCCAAAGACAAACAGAAGGAACCTGCACAGGGGTCCCCTTACAAGGACATATTTTTCTACAAAACCGGTTCCTGTGCAGCGTCTAGGTCGTACTCGGGAGATGTCTGTCCAAAAAATGAAAGAAGACCAAGGCCGTATTGTTTTTTGGACCCTCGCAATAGGATTTCAGTGGTGCCTGTCAACCAAGCTGAGGGTACGGTATAACCCCCTCCGAGCTCCAAAGTTTAATTCAGTTGAAGCACACAAACCAAATAACTCTTCTTTAGTGCCCCCAAAAAAGGGGGGCAAACACGTTAGTGTTTTGCTTTCCCTGTAAAAACATTCCTTTTGGCCAACAAAAAAAGAAGGAGAAAGTGGTTTTCCTTAAATATCCCTTTAAGTATCCCTTTCAAACCCACCAAAAGCCACGAGTCCGGCACCCTGTCGCGTTTTGGGTTCTAGGCGCTGCAGATCTGGGGCTCCCGGCGCTTGCTGTGCGCAAAGGCGCCCGTGGTGGCATCCCAAGACCAGACCTGACCAAAGGCGCTCAGAGCGGGACGGGTCGCTGGAAGATCCTGGGCTGGTTGTTTCTTTTTCCCCATTCTCCCTGTTGGCTGTCCTTCAGGGAATTGACTAGTGGAAATATGTGGGTATGGGTCAAAATTACACCACCAGCAACACCGCGAATGTTAGTCCACGGTAGGGTTCCTTTTGGGGTGACCCTATTTCTGACCCACAGCCATGTTTCATTTTTGCCAGGGGACTTAAGAATACAGGTTGACTCTTTGTAAAGAATCCCTCGGGTGCAGAGAACAGAGCCCTTACCCTGCCAAAAATGTCGGTGAAATGAAACCATGGCTGAAACCACAACGCTTGTTGATATTTACAAGGGAACCACTCCAGGGTTTCTTAGGCCACAATCTCATATCCTGGGGCTACTTTTTCGTGTTTCCCTGTTGTTGTTTTTCAGGAATCTATCACTGGACATGCTTCTGTTTTTCAAGGGGACGAAAGAGCCAATGGAGGTTGCTAATTTTCTGGGAGGTATCAAAGTCAGCAGGGGGCGCTTCCCTTGAACCCATCACTTAGGTGACTTTGAGAGTGGTAAAGTAAGGAGCCCAGCGCAAGCTTCGTTTGTTGCAACCCCAAAACCTTCCCTCGATTTCAGGTGGTTTGGAGCCGAATCGGTGGTTTGGGGTAGTTCCCCATTTACCATCTGCAACCAGGGGTTCAATTCCCCACACGACGAATTCAAATCATAGAGGGGAGCTAAGAAAAAGCTGAAGAGAACCAGAAACAAACATACAATGCGTGTGTGTCTGTGTGTGGAAAGGGTGAAGTGGATCTGCAAAACGGTGTCCAGTCTATGGCGGGAATTTTGGTACATCAATTCCAGCGTTCGCTCCGCGCCTTCTGTGGTGTGGAGGCTGAGATCCACCCACCTCGCAAGAAGCGACTTTCCCGCCCGTCCCATTGGCTCAGCCGGCACGGGCCGCAGGAAGACCAAAACGCGGCGGGTGCCGGGCGTGGCTTTTATGACCCCGCGTTTAACCGAACCTGGCGCAAGGCTTGGCTTGCAACTCCGCTTTTGCCGCACCAAACCAGTACAGGACCCCCGGCGTTTCTGGCGGCCAACAACAGTCTGGGGCACCCGCCCCAGGAGTCGTACACGAAGCGCAGCGGCCTCAGAACGAATTCCGATGGGCTCAATGCCAAGGAGGTCTTCTGTCGGTCTCTTGAACCACAAGTCGTGGAATCTCCAAGCGGGGTAGGCGTCAAGAGCCCGCTAGGGTTCCTTGGGGCTAGATTCTTTTTTTAGGGAGGGGTTTTTAGGGAGTGTCGAGCACCCCCAAACACTTGGACCACCGCCTCAAGGACTCCACAAAAAAAAGATGCCAACTCAACAAATACTGGAAGTTAGTTGAGATCCCCAACTCAGCAAAGTACAACACTGCACAGCATGCCCGAATGAAACCCAAGAAACACCCGAATTGTGGTGTCCTTGTTTCAAACCAAAGACAACAAGACCCACTCAAAAATGAGACCATCGGACCATCTGAGTGCGGGTGGTTTTTTTTGGAGGGTACCATTTTTGGAGGGCTTTAAGGGAACACCAAAAGAAGAAGAATAAAAAAACACGGAAAAAAGGGGAGGAAAAAGAACGACAAAAACAGCCATCTCTCGTTCCCCAGCCTGCTGGGGCAAAAAGCCTTTTCCGAGCACATGGCTGGTCGATCCAGAGGCTCAAGCCGCATTCGGCTTGAACGGTGCAGATCACCTGGCGAGCTCATTGGCGAGGTCCTCCAGATTTGAGAGGGTGGAATAAGGGTACCAACTTCTTTCCATAGTCTATTTTAGTAGGGGAACCCTCCAAACCAAAAAAGAGGTTAGAATAAGGGTACCAACTGTTTTTTCCGTAGTCGATTTTAGTAGGGGAACCGAATCTCCCAACCAAAGAAGAAACGGTGAGAAAGGGCACCAATTGCTGGGGGACCTAGTTGGTATGGCTCATGGATTTGCTTACCGCAGGAAAAGAAACGGAAGGAACCTGGCCGTGGGCCGGTTCCTTGAAAAGGACAGGTTCAGTGTACTAGGGTAGTTTCTGTGCGAGTGTTCTAGAATTCACTGCGAGTTTTGAGACATCATATGTCCCTTTGGCATGGTTTTAGAATTGCTGATTTGCTGCCCGGTGGCCAATATTTTGCTAGGGGTAGCGTCCCCACTCTTTCCACTGATATTTTTTCTAGAAAACCACCAAAAGCCCTGGGGAAACGGGTTGTTGAACAATGATGGCTCAAAAGAAGGGGGAATCAACCCCTAGAAGTGTGGCTCAAAATGGCTCAACACAAACAAGGAACCTGCACATGGGTCCCTTTAAAAGCACAATTGTTTTCCAAATGCCCCTGTGCAGGTTCTATGCTTGCTTTTGGGAGGGTCAAGAATCGTGGGTGGACAGTGCAGAACCGGCGACTCCAGGAGCACGGCTTTCCATTTGGGATAACCATGTTTGCGTTGAACCAAGGTAACTGCTGCCCTTTGAAACAAAAGCGGGGGTCCAACCACAACTGGGTCCTCCAGTAGAGAGGTTAGAATAAGGGTACCCTTTTTCTGTAGTCTATTTTAGTAGGGGAACCCTCCCCAAAAACAGGTAAAAGGGCACTACTGGGGGACCTAGACAAGATTACCATACTTCTAGGTGTGTTCTTTTCCATTATGTTCAATCGGCTTTCTGAAAACAACATATCCCTGAAGACGGGATGTTACCCCGAGAACTCTGGAGATTCATTGCGAGGTTGGCTCAAAGTGGCTCTGAATCTACTGGTTGCTGGACGTAAATTATCTTGCAATCCGTTTGCCCTAATAATAAACGTCCCCGAATCCGAAACCTATCGTGTGTCTGTTTTGCCTTTTTTTTCTTTCAATAGGGGGGACACGTTTTATTTTCAGGCTGATGTTCACCGAAAGGATCCCCCAATCAAAAACTGATATCCAACTTCCCTCCAGAGTTTGTGTTAGTGCACTAGTCATCTTCCCGGATTTGCCTGGTGTTCTGCTTGTTCAGGCACCCAACTCCTCTATCGGGAAAGAAACACTTCGCTGAGTTCCGTTCGCCTGCATACTGTGGATGGACGAAATCCTGCACCACTTTGAAACCATGGGAATTCATAGGTGGTGCAGGCTTTCGTCCATCCACAGTATCTCTCAATCACCAGGCAAATGGGTTCCCTGTGCTTGAGGATCCGATCGGCGGCTCAATCATAATTTTGGATCCGATCAAACCTGCGGCCGAAAAGACGGGCGAACCAAAACAGGGATCCTTACATTATACACCTGAACATTGCAACTTGTAAATGGTGGTTTCCATTTCTTTATTTTGGTGTTGGAAAAGCAACATGTAACTCAAATGGTGTCAAAATGGATTTCCAGCCATGTTTCAAATGGTTGCAAAATGAATCTCCAGCCATGTGTCAAATGGTTGCAAAAGGAATCTCCAGCCATGTGTCAAATGGTTGCAAAAGGAATTTCTTTTAAGGAGCCCTGCAAAAAGACGGGCGGCATCCCACCTCGTCCTTGGCGAGGTCCAAGATGCGGCACTTCCCCAGCTCGTCCAGGGCGGCCACCAGAGACGCCTGCGGGGGGCGGGCTTTGGTCGTAGGTGGTCTCGGAAATGGGAGATGGATCCTGCGAGATGTGGCCCGGTGTCCTTTTTAGGTCTCGGAAAAAATATAATATTAACAATAATAGTAATAATAATAATAATATCAAAAGAAAGTCAAACAACATATGGGTATGTCTCAAAATAGGAATCGCCCATCTTGGGGGCGAACTGAATTCCCAAGCCGAAAGAGGAGCCCAAAAACTGACCCGAGCTGAGTGCACGCAACACATGGAGACTAGACGGCCTCCGCCATGGTTGTACAAGAGGACTCCAATTTTACTCCCTCCCCCATGTGTGAAACAATCGGCACAGTGAAAGAATGGCAGCCCCGGCTTTAAAAAAAAACAAAGGAAACCAAAGAAAGCCACATGAGTGGCCTTTGCAGGCCAGTTATCTCTGCTTTTAACGGCTCGAAGCCACCTCGTCAGGGGGGTTTGTCTCTCGGGTTCAAAGAACAAGCACGACGACAACAACGTCATAAGCAAGATAAATATATAAGAACAATAATAATAGTAATAATAACAATAATACTAATAGTAATAATAATATCGGAAACAAGTGTCTCCCCACTTCTTAAGGGTCTTAAGGGTCGCAACCGCGACGAAGCGCAACTACTTTGTGAACTCACCGATCTGGCCTCCAGGACCGGGGGATCGTCGGCACTGGGCCGGCCCCAGACCTAAGAAATAATGGAACGGCAGACGGTGAAAAGATCAAGGGGTGAACCAAGGGGGGTGTGGGAGGGGGTGGGGGTGTGGGGTGGGGGTGTGGGGGGTGGTGGTTTGTTGTTGCGACTCTCTCTTCTTGTTGCTTCTCTTGTTTGTTGCGGTTGCGGCACAATGGGTGCAAGCTTGAAGGAAGGAGTATGAGATGAAACAATTCAAACGAAACGCCGGCCACTCAGCATGTGCCACGCGTCCAGGGACATGTTTTGCCGGTAAACCGAGTGGATCCTCCATCTGAGGGAGAAAGAAACTTACCTTTTGGATGCGGGGAGAAAAACATGAAAAAAACAACCCCCCCCCCCCAAAAAAAAATAATAAAAATAACAAAAATGTCACGGCGTCCAAACAGAAACTCATCCGACACCAACCTCGCGGCCTAGCCTTCGGGACTGGAGAAGTCTGACCACTCTCGTTGCTGCAACGACCCCCCCTGCCAAGAGTTGTTCACTTTTTGGGGGGGCTTTAGTACGGAAAGCCCAACTTGAGTTCAACCAAAAGGTTAAAGTCTAAAGATTCGTTGCCCAGTAGTCAAGTCTCATGCCAACCCCGGTTGGGAACATCTGCAAACAGCTTCAAAGTCCCTCCTCTTGGTTCCCCAAAGAGCACTTGGCTGCCGAGGGCTGGGTCCCAGACTCGTGCAAGGTGCACCAGGTCGGCTGCGAAGGTCGGGCGCGAGCTGGGCAGAAGCAGCATTCCACAAGCAAATCGCGCGCAAGATAGAGCCGCCCAGATTGCTTGAAGGCGTGCGGAATCGAAGAAAAGTTCCCGGCCGCCAGGGCCACTTTAAACCAAATGCTTGTAAAGCAGCTTGCCGAAAGGCTAAGCGCGCCAAAACGGGTCACGTTTCTGACAAAGACTGCGTCACCAGAAACGTCTCCGGTTCCTGCTCTGCGGTTCCTGCACGCACGAGTTTCTTGGCCTGGACCAACCTGAGGTCTCACAAAACCCTGGACGGAAGCCTCTTGGACGGTACAGCACTTTCAAGAAATCAACCCTGGACCTTTGATGATAAACGGCCCTGTCCGTTGTGGCTCAAAATCTGGCCCACCCCCACCCCACCAAAACAAAAAGATTGGAGACCAAAATGTCCCGCCCGACCCAAGCGGGCAAACCGGAAGCCTGCCCAGCAGCTTCCAATCGGTGTTGCTCCACCTGGCATAGGACGCGCCAAGAATCACATGGCTGTGGGTCAAAAAGTGGAGCCCATGTTTGGGCGCCTTGCGTGGAAACAAAGACCAAAACCTGCGTAACCCTAGCCCTTAAATTTTGAGCCACACCCATATCCCGAATGGTTTGCCGCTTTGACTTGGCTTGGTAGCTTGGCAATTCAGGAGACATCCATTCATTGAGCTGGCTATGGGTCAAAAGGCCGTACCCCCAGTGAACATCCTCAATCCCCACTAAAATAGACTAAAATGGGTGGTGCACCTACCCCAAAATGGTACCAACCCATGGCCAGCTGAATGCTGGTTTGTGTGAAAACCGGGTAGCCCCTCAAAGTGCTCATCAAAGGCTCCTGAATGGGCACGGTCATGATGCCCGCACAAGATTAGAGCTGCACTTTTCGCTGGCACAATTCCAATGGCCCCAACCCCCCAAAAAGAATGTCTTTTTGATACCCTTTTACGCACCCCGATTTTGACGCCCATTTAGCTCAGTCCATTTGCCAACTTCCGTCGACCTCCCTGCCTAGGCCTCGGTTAGCACTTCGGAAGGGCTTGCCAACCCTCAGCTGCCCTCCTTGGTGTTCCGAACTAAGGGGTGCCTGATGAGTGCGGCGATCAATCCGCATCCATCCATTTGTGTCCTTTAAGAAGAGAGCGTTTCTTGTCTGTTCTGTAAACACACGATAGCAAGTTTGGTGTCCTCATGTATTTATTTCTTTTCCGGGCTGCCCTCAGATCCCCCGCTAAAACTTTAGCTTTTAGTGGGTTAAATGGAAACTACCACTAAACACTAAAAGGATCTAAAAAGCTAAGTTGAACCGGATGGCTGGGCTTGCCACCAAGCTTTGGGCGCGAACTCCGGCCCCGGAGGCCGCCGGGGTCCAAGTTGCCCTCGGCTGAAAACTCGCCGGCGCGCCAGCAGAGGACGCCGGAAGACCCGCCCACCGCCACGCAGCCAGCCAGGCCCAGCCTAGGCCGCCGGAAAGTCGAGCGCTCGAAGCTTTGGGCCGAAGCCGCGGCACTCGAAAACCGCATTGGACAAAAACACATTGGCTAGGTCCTCTAGTAGAGAGCTTAGAAAAACGGTACCCGTTTTTGTGTTTCTTTTAGTAGGGGAACCCCCGCAAAATGGGAAGGACCCAAACCTCAAAGAGAAGTTTTGAGATGGTCCCCCAATCTTGACCCCCATCTGCCCAAAAACCTCTAAGAGGTTGCAGCAGCTCTTCCAACAGAAATCAGTCTGTGCTTCTTCACTTCAAGGTTTGGTGGGAAACTGCAAATATCTCCGGAAAACAAAATGGCGAAGTTAGAGCCATTTTCAGGAGTGCTGGGACATCTATGCTTTCGGGGCGCGGATCGAACCGGATCCCGGAGATGGGACATCCAAATCAAGGAAGGGACCAAGGGACCGGATTTCAGAAGCCGCGCCAGGTGAAAAGTGAAGCATTCCCTCTACTGTGGATGGTTGGGACATCCGTTGGCACCACGATGAGACAAGGTGGAAACCATCTGGGTGAATTATAATATTTCACCAGCCTGAAATAAGGTGGTTGGGGAAATAGCCCCCACATAAATCACCATTTGCGGTGAGGTCGTGTGAGGTTGTGTGTGAGGTTGTTATAATTCATCCAGAACCATTGCTTGTTGGTACTTACAGGGGAATCGAATCATTCCAGGCTTTCTCAGGTGGCGCCTAAGAAAATTTCGTCCATCCACAGTAGGGGGCAACATCAGCCGGGCGTGCTATGAGTCCTGAGCAGGGCTGTGGAGAATGGAATCCACTTCTGTGATACAATAGCAAGGGCTTCCCAAAGACGAATTTGATCATAGAAACGGGGATTCTCGGAGGTATGCCAGAAGTGGTTGGATAAACCCCTTGTGATCCCACAACCCTGGTCCTGAGTGCTTACCAAAAGTACAAGCGCGAGGGGCCGCAGGAGCCGAAGATGTTGAAAACCAAGATGGTGTCCAGCCCCAAACCACCACCAGGGAATAACGGGGGGCCTAACCTTGACATTCCGGCTATTTGGCTATCAGGCGGTTTTGGGTAGTGGAAACCAGCTTAGGCTTTTAACCCTGGAACCTTTGGAAATGAATCGCCGGATTATCAAACAGTTCCTTTTGGGCTTTGCCTTTGTTTCTGAGATCCCATCCTCAGCCGCATAAAGTCCATTCATCAGCTTTGCCTAAGTTGGTTTGGCCCAACCACCCTCTACAAAAGCCACTGATTCAAACCCCCAAACCACCAATCCAAACTACCAACTAGTTGGGTCACCTGAATCAAAGTGACTTTCTCAAAATCACCGCCTCCAAAGCCACTTTGAGGAACCCAGCCCTTTTGGTCGAACCCCCAGCCTGGCTCCCCGACTTTGCCCTAAGCAGCCGCCCTTTTTGCCAGCCGCCAGCGAGCGAATCCCTGGGCCCCGCGCGCGCAGCGGGGCTCCCCGAAGCCTTCGGGCAGCGCGAGGCGCTGCACCTCCTCCTCGGCTCCTCAGAGCTTCCCAGCGAGGCGAGGGTCGAGGGTCGAGGCTCACTTCCCATCGAGTTGATTTATTTATTTGTTTAAGAAACCAAGGACTGGCTATTGTTGCCACTTGTGTGTGTGTGTGTGATTTTTCTCCAAGGACTGGCTATTGTTACCACTCAGATGGTCCAAACAAAATCCAAAAAACGACACCCCCAAAAAGAAGCCAAGGACTGGCTATTCTTACTAGATGGTCCAAACATGGCCAAAAACTTTGAAACCAAGGACTGGTTTTATACTTACCACTAAAATGGCGACCAAACCCAAAAAGTGACGAACGTCCGAAACGGAACTCAAAGAGTGAGTAGGTGACCTGTTTCTTGTGGAAAGGGGTCTCAAACAACCAATCCAACATTGAGAGATACCAAGGTCCCCTAGTTCCACTACGCATAGGATCCCAGCGAATCCCCTCATCTCTGCTGTAGCTGAACACTGGGAGGCACCAAGCACCAGGTTTCGTAGTGTCCAAAACATCAGCCAATATGGGTGTGGCTCAAAATTAAACAGGAGGGGCAAACCGCAGGTTTTGGCATGTTTCCACTCACCAGGGCAACCCATTTTGGAATTTCGGATTTTTCAGCCACAGCCATATGGCGGAAGCGGAGATCGAAAGTGGCAAACCTGCCCTTCCACGGGGTGCAACGACGGGGCACTCTCCTTGTGCCCTCTCCATGTCTGGTGGTTCCTCTGAGCTTCCCCTGGCAAAGAGCTCCTTGGAAAGTTCCCCAAATCCAAGGCGCGCAAGCGACGCCTTCCAGAGAACAGAACTCCTGAATTCCCCACGGATGGCCAGTTGCTTCAAGGCCTCAGAGTTTTGGGGATCCCAAAGGAGGTACACTTTGTGGATGCGTCTCCTTGAATCTTTGTTGCCGTTGGAAGGGTTCGCAACAATTCTCAAATCTTAGCAGTTCAGTGGTTGGAGCTCAACCACGGAAAACCGCAATAAGCAAAGATGTAAAATGTAAATCCCAACAACAACCACTGACTCACTTGCCCAAAGGACCCAGAAATAAAAAGGTTCACCTTTTGGGGCCATGACTAAAAATGGACCAAAACTGGAAAACCAAAAGGTTAACAGGTCGATTCGCTTTGGGCTGAGCTGAATGGACTCCCCCAAAACACCTCGGGCTACGCTGGAGCCTTCCGGGCGGCGCGGTCCTGGCAGGCAGAGCCGCAGCGCCAGCACCTGGCAGCAGTTGGGAGCAGCTTCTTGGGCGGTCAGAAGTTTCTGGGTGACCCTTTTCGGGGTTGATTTAAAGGGAAGCCGAGAAAAAAAGAAGAAGAACAAAAAACATGGTTCGGTGTCCCTATGTATCTGTCTATCCATCCATCCATCCATCCATCCATCCATCCATCCATCCGTCCGTCCGTCCGTCCATGCCTCCTGCACAGGTGGCATTGAGTGCTGCGTTGTGATTTGCTTCTTCCCACAGAAATCGCGCAAAGTCGCGGCCTGTCTTGCACCCACATAGCGCGTCAAGATGCATCAAGCACCGGGTTTGTTGGCGCCCCCCGTTTCTTGAAGCAAAGAGACTGCAAAGAAAGCCTTGCTTAGATGTTCAAGCCACTAAATAAGGTTGAAAGCATTAAACAAAAAAATGTGTTCCCCATTTATACTCTTGCTTGTAACCTACTTAGTTGCTGTTCACCCCTCTGCAAAAAGTTTTCCACTTTTTGCGGGTCCCATTCGGAAAATCCGACCTGTTTCATCCAAACAGTTGGACTTCAGAGGTCCGCCAACGAATCGCCGCAAAGCGATATAAGGGAAGCACACTGCCTTGCAAGCTTGCATCGCTAGTTCCTGCTTTGCACACCTCCGAACTTCATAGCAGACACTTGGAGATTGAACCTGCCACCAACTTGCGATGCTCAAACCACGTCAGCTAGGTCATCATAAAACGCGGAGCACCCCTTGCGCATTCGATCCCTCGGACCTGCAAGTCCCCGCCTCAAACGTTCTTGCGAAGGCCAACAGCCAGAAGGGCCCTGGCACCTCGGAAGGTGTCGGAGACTTGGAGACTGGGAGACTGGGAGTACCCCTTGGATGGCTTGGGAATCCAAAAG
>CAUJNA010000103.1:237500-285000 GCA_963377175.1 Effrenium voratum
AATAAGCCCCCCGCTCACAATCAGAAGCAAAAGCAGTCGCCATGGGAAGGACGCCGATTTCTCCTTGAGCTTCTGAAATCAAGCCCTTTTTTTCGAAAGAGGGAAGAACACAAAAATATGTCAACGCAAAAATAGGTCAAAGCTAAAATCGCGCCACTTTGTCAAAGCAAAAAAGGTGGGCAAAAAAGGTGGGCAAAAAAGGTGGGCAAAAAAAGGTGCAAAAATCAAAAAAATGTGCAAAAACATATTGCCCCTCTCCTGCGCTCAAGCGACGGAACGGGCCTCCAGCCGCCCAGCTCGCCGGTCGGCGATCGGCAGAGGTGCAGGGCCTCGAAGCAGAGCTCAAAGCCGACGGGGTGGGCTGGGTGGTCGGTCGGGTGGGGTGGCGGTGGGGGTGGGGGTAAGGGTGGGGGTGGGGTGGGTCAATTTGGCAACCTCGTTCTTTGAATACCAATTGGGTGTGTTTTCTCTTTTTCTAGGTTGGAGCCCCCACAAAAAGATGTGTTTTGCAATTGGCTTCCAAGAAAAACCACCATTGGTGGTTTGGTGGTTGGGGGTGGCTTCCCATTCACCCTCTACAACATCCAGGAGTTCAAATCCCCACCAATCTACACCACGAACTAAGGGTTACCTGAGCATTTGGGTTTGCAGGGTGGTGTCGAGTGAAATCCTGATTGATATGAGTTCTGTTGAACGGAACGTGACAAGATTGGCAGTGTGCAAACGATTAAAACAGAAAAAACACGCCAATCAAAAGCTAGGGGTTTGCACCCGCCACAGCGAGAGATGTTGCGCGACACTGCGCAGCCGAAACGCGCTTCAACATCATACAACATCACGATTGTGCAGTAAATACCGCGCAAAATGCTCGCGGCCAGACTCGCGGGCCTCATTTTGTGCGAGCCTGCGCAGGCGAAACGCACCTCGACATCATACAACATCACGATTGTGCGGTGAATACCGCGCAAAATGCCCCCGAACAAACTCGCGGGCCTCATTTTGTGCGAGCCTGCGCAGGCGAAACGCACCTCGACATCATACAACATCACGATTGTGCGGTAAATACCGCGCAAAATGCTCCCGAACAAACTCGCGGGCCTCATTTTGTGCGAGCCTGCGCAGGCGAAACGCACCTCGACATCATACAACGTCACGATTGTGCGGGAAATAACGTGCAAAATGCTCCTGAACAAACTCGCGGGCCTCATTTTGTGCGAGCCTGCGCAGGCGAAACGCACTTCGACATCATACAACATCACGATTGTGCGGGAAATACCGCGCAAAATGCTCCCGAACAAACTCGCGGGCCTCATTTTGTGCGAGCCTGCGCAGGCGAAACGCACCTCGACATCATAAAACATCACGATTGTGCGGGAAATACCGCGCAAAATGCTCCCGAACAAACTCGCGGGCCTCATTTTGTGCGAGCCTGCGCAGGCGAAACGCACTTCGACATCATACAACATCACGATTTTGCGGTAAATACCACGCAAAATGCTCCCGAACAAACTCGCGGGCCTCATTTTGTGCGAGCCTGCGCAGGCGAAACGCACTTCGACATCATACAACATCACGATTGTGCGGGAAATACCGCGCAAAATGCTCCCGAACAGACTCGCGGGCCTCACTTTGTGCGAGCCTGCGCAGGCGAAACGCACTTCGACATCATACAACATCACGATTGTGCGGGAAATACCGCGCAAAATGCTCCTGAACAAACTCGTGGGCCTCATTTTGTGCGAGCCTGCGCAGGCGAAACGCACTTCGACATCATACAACATCACGATTGTGCGGGAAATACCGCGCAAAATGCTCGCGGCCAGGCCGGGCGCCTCGATCTAGCACCGGGCCTTTGCTCCTACCGTAAGAACCCCTCAGTGCACACAATGATTGGAGAAACGGATTCTTTCAAACCACCCCAAAATTGGTCCCGCGACCCGCTCGCTCAGCTCCAGGCCGTGCCCTGAGCGGCGCCCACGCGCAGCATGCCGTCGGCGAGGTGCCAGGCGAAAACGGTGGCGGCTTGGAACCCGACCTCGGGAAATGGTCCAGCGCTTCCCCCGAGCTCGCCAAAGTTCTGGTTAAATGGAAATCCAACCAGGGAACCAGAGGGGAAAGGATCTCCCGGCAGCATGGATTGAGGCAAACAGCCGACAATGCAACCAGCCAGCCAGGCAACCAGCCAACCAGCCCTGGCAACCAGGGCGAGGCTTGGATGCAATAAGACAACCCGGCGCCTCTGAGACTCGGATGGGATGACCCTTCTCCATTTTTGGACGCATTGGAGTTCCCCTGGGTTGGTTCTTGAACCCCGATGGTTCCAGCTCTTGCTGCCCTTCCTTTGTCATAACGTTAACCCCGGATTAATAAACCCCTGGTTGATTAACCGGGGGGTGTCCCATTCCTTTTAGTGGTTGGATTCGGACCACTTTTGGAGGGAACTTCCCCCCTAATACCGGGACCGGGTTTATTCAATCCTGGGTCAACACGAATGTCTGTGTTGGTGTGCCTGGGCTGGTGTTGGCCTTGGTTTCCTTGGGCTCTTGAAACCCCAGTGGCTGAATGGAAGGCCCTCAGCCAACCAACGAGGCAACCAGGCAACTACGGCCACCAAGGGAGGTCAGGCGGAAGGGATGGACTAACCACCCGTTTTTGGATGGCCAAAAGATTTGAAGGGATTGGGTCACTTTGAGTTGGACATTTGGGTATGGGTCAAAATTAAACCACCAGGAATTGGACCGCAGGTTTTAGTCCTTGTTCCAACTTACCAGGGTTCCAGTTGGGGTATCTAGTTTTGACCCCCGATTTCGATGAATGGCTTCCAAAGTTTAGTGCTTTCAAATCAAAGGGTACCCGGCCCCAAGCTCACGGAAGGACACCAAAACGGGGGTGTTCTTTTTGGAGATGTGTTGTTGTCATTGGGTCGTAGTAACGCACACTGGAAGGTCTGTCTTTGAATCAATTCCGTGTATAGTTGATAGGAGGCAAAATTCTGGGCCAGCCTCGAATGATGGTTCTGGTGGAAAAGGCGAAAGTGGAATTGCTGTATTTGAGTTTCTTGACATCTGAGGAGGGACCACCTGTGAAAACAACGTTTGCAACTCAGATTGGTATTTGGACCTGTGTCAAAGCGAGCTCTAGAACCCCCTTCAAGTGGCGACGTAAAAGTCTTACGACAGCTCAAGTCCAACCAGCAAATTCAGCCATCCGAACCGACCGAAGAGAAAGAACCTGGAGAAATTCCATACCCTAAAGGGACTTACCCCTCGGCAAAACAAAAGGTCCTGGCATTCTACGAGTTCTGCATGTGGACTTTGAAGACGATGAGCATGAAGCCCATGCACGTCTATGAGCCCACTTTGTATCTGTACTTTCTCGTCCGCACGCAAAGGCCCAAGGCAAATGCAAGTCCAGTGTGGCCAACGCACTCTTCAGTCAATTCAGTTGCCAGCAGGGTTGACCACATCTGTGATACAACAAAAAGGGCCTAACCCCAAAGACTAACACCCCATATGCAGGGGGAGATTCCCTTGTATCACAGACGTGGGAATAAACCCCTTGATTCCACCACCCTGGTTGCCAGTCACCCACCCACCCACCCACCCACGCACTGCCTCACTCTCTCCCTCCCTCCCTCCCTCCCTCCCTCCCTCCCTCGCTCACCCACTCACATCGGGCGTTGCCAGGCCAAACGCGCCGCCGCCCCCCCCTTTTTCCGCAGCCCGCTCTGTCTCGCATCGGCGCCTTCCTCAGGCAGCGCTCTCGCCGCGCGGCTCGGGCAGAGGCAGCAGCCAGCGAAGTGAGGGCGCACTGCCCATGACCTCCTCTAGGGGCGATAACGGGTATAGGGTTTAGGGTTTAGGGTTTAGGGTTTAGGGCTTAGGGAAGCCTGGGTAAAACCACTTGGGCTCATAACCATGGCTTTTGTCGGTAACCAGGCTTACTAACCACGAAAACGAAGGACCCGATCGCCCCTTTAAGTGTAATTTCTGGATCCATTGACACAAATTGGGCTTCCTTTCATGTGGGGGAAACTGAATTCCACAGCTCTGAATCTTTCCACCCTTTCATCTAGGGTAACCTACCATCTCGAAGTGGGATCCGAATCTTTCCAGAAAACGGCCATTTCAGGCGAAGCAGGTTGTTGACTATTGGCTAACTGGGAGCCGCTGGAAAAGACATAGCCCTTCATGACCTTGAGTCTTGACCATGGACCTCCGCAAAAAGGGGACAACCCCTCCCTCAGAGGGAGTAAGCCTCTTTGATGATTGAAAGGCGAAATGATGGAATATCCAAAGCAAAATGTTCGAAAGGCGAGCTCAGCCTAGCGACGCCTTCTTTCGAACTCCCCTTGCCATGGCTCCGAACGGGTTATAAGCCGGCGTACAGTTGGCGGACGCGGGGCTGTGGCTGAACTTGCAACCTGGAAAATCCCGGTGGGCAAACGCGTGGGAGTAATATCAAAGGCATGACCCTTCCTTCCACGTTGCCATGGCACCTGTAGGAATGGAAGATCTGTTTCCTCTTGAAGGAACCCCTGTGACGTGTTGTGTTAGTGGGAGGGAGGGTACACAAAAACAGTTTACTGCTGTAGTCCTGGCTAAATGTATTTGTTTAGCACCCCACGCCATTCTAATTGTTTAGGCCCGGAAACTCTCGCAATCAAGCACATGCAAATGAAGCGAGTTGCACTGTTGCCGGAACCCTCTTGCGGCATCCACTAGCATAATCTACTTGGGTCTGATGAGGATATACTTCGCCAGTGTGCCTGCTTGGCTCAACAGGAAGGGCTAGAAAGTGTCTCTTTTGCAAAGCTACCAAACAAAAGACAGGCAACTGGCCAGCATGCCTGCATCCTACCAAGACTGAGTGTGTACTTTTCCCAGAATAAGGGAACGCTCAATTTTGGAGGGTTTCAAAGGTAAATCAAAAGGAACCACCATAAAAGAGAGCCTCCCGAATTGTAGGAAGCACAAGTGATTTGAATCACTGCGGCTCAGTTTGACTCGTTAAAACCTGAAAGGGAAGTTGGGAGTCTGACTTTGCCCAGTGGCAACAACAAAAACGTCTTTTTTCTCAGGGCGTGCAACAAATTGGCTTCGTTGGAGCATCGGCCTCCAATGATTGGAACACCTCTCAAACATGGATGATGCTCCAACCACTCAAAACCAATCCCCACAGTATGTATATGTATGTATATGTATATGTATGTGTATGTGTATGTGTCTGTGTCTGTGTCTGTGTCTGAGTATGTGTATGTGTATGTGTATGTGTATGTGTATGTGCATGTGCATGTGCATGTGCATGTGCATGTGCATGTGCATGTGCATGTGCATGTGTATGAGTATGTGTATGTGTATGTGTATGTGTATGTGTATGTGTATGTGTATGTGTGTGTATGTGTGTGTATGTGTGTGTATGTGTGTGTGTGTGTATGTGTGTATGTATGTATGTATGTATGTATGAATGAATGAATGAATGAATGAATGAATGAATGAATGAATGAATGAATGAATGAATGAATGTATGTCTGTGTGTGTGTATGTATGTATGTATGTATGTATGTATGTATGTATGTATGTATGTATGTATGTATGTATGTATGTATGTATGTATGTATGTATGTATGTATGTATGTATGTATGTATGTATGTATGTATGTATGTATGTATGTATGTATGTATGTATGTATGTATGTATGTATGTATGTATGTATGTATGTATGTATGTATGTATGTATGTATGTATGTATGTATGTATGTATGTATGTATGTGTATGTATGTATGTATGTATGTATGTATGTATGTATGTATGTATGTATGTATGTATGTATGTATGTATGTATGTATGTATGTATGTATGTATGTATGTATGTATGTATGTATGTATGTATGGGTGTGTGCGTGCGTGCGTGCGTGTGTTGTGCATATGCATATCCATATACCTGTACACTGCAAGCATGCATGTGTGTGCATGAATGCACGCATGTTTGTATGAATGTTTGCATCTGTGCCTGCATGCCTGTATGTCTGTATGCCTGTATGCCTGTATGCCTCTATCCAGTATGCCTGCATGCCTGTATGTCTGTATGCCTGTATGCCTCTATCCTGTTTGCCTGTATGTCTGTATGCGTGTATGCGTTTATGCGTCTCTGAGTGTGTATGCGTGCATGTGTGATGTGTGTACGTACGTATGCATGCATGCATGCATGCTTGCAATGCATGTGATGTGATGCAATGTCATGCCATGCCATGCCATACCATGCCATGCCATGCAGGTAGGTAGGTAGGTAGGTATGTGTTTATGTATGTTATGTGTATAAATACGTAGATTCGCACATTATAAGATGTATCTATATATTTTATATGTGTATATATATATATATAATTATATGCAGATAATACAAACAACAATGCTTCTTCGTAGATACTATAGCTACAAGCATGGAATGGTTGCATGGGGCTCAATCGCACTCCTGGAGCGTCGCCCGGAAGCTCCGGCTCTCCCCAGTGGTGCCTCGCAGGAGTCACCCTCAAGAAAAAATGATAAAAAAACAACAAAAAACGGTCCAAGCCTTGGTTTGGTTGCTTAAACCACGAAAAAAATAAGCGTTTAGTAGGGATCTGAGGACAGCCCAATTTGGGTGGTTGGCTTCCAAAGGAACTTTCTGTATGGTGGGTCTTCGTTCAATCAGCATGGGGGCGTCATGGGGTCTTCGTTCAAGATGAGCCCCTTTTCGCGTTCCCAACCATCCGGTTGCATAGATCTCTAGATCCCGAAGGCCTCTGGTTTACTTGGCTCCCGGCCCTTTTTTGGGTGGGTTTTTGTTAGGCTTTTCGGTGGTTTAATGTTGACCCCGGATGAATAAACCCCTGTATATTAATATGGGGGTGTCCCCGGTTTTTGTGGGGATTCACGACTTTTGGAGGGGAACACCCCATATTAATAAACAGGGGGTTATTAATCCGGGGTCAACATTAGTGGTTTCCATTTAACCAAACTCTCAGAGGACAGCCCAGTTTTGGTGGTTGGTCTGACAGGGAAACCTCTCGCGGTGTCTGCTATTATTCGGGGGACCCCAAGGTGGCCAAAGGGTTTCCTGTTGGTTTCCGAATGAAACAAAAGGTAGCCTCAAAGAACACAGACCCAAATTTCAAAGGGAAACTGTCCAACCCTTGGTACGCTAGGAAAAAACTGTTTGTGTGTGTGTTGCAGCTCGCTACTGATAATTAACAGAACCAAAAAACGTAAAAACCTAAAACCACGCCAACAACAGTGAAGCAAAGGAACCATGGTTCATGGAAACCAATGTCTGAAGGAAATTAGCCGCAATAATTAGCCAAACAGACACCAAAAACAGGAAGGTTCTGCCGAATTTCCTGAAGCTGGTGTCTCGGAAGGTTGGAAGCTTCTCATGGGTTGAGAGATCTGCTTTTGGTGGGACCCCATTCAGATCCTGCACCATACCAACAAACAAATGGCTTCAACCATGCCTTCAAAGTGGTGCAGGATTTCGCCCATCCACAGTAGGGGGCCCTTGACAACCATAGCTGTTGATGGTTGCGAAATCTTTATTTCGCACCACCTACGAAACCCTGGAATGATTCGATTCCCCCGCTACCAACAAACAATGGTTTCCCAAGTTATTGCAGGAGTTTGTCCACAATACGAATTGTTGGTTGCTCCGTTCTTGAACGGACATCGAAAAAACGAGCGACCACTTCGCCACTTCGAAGTCTGGGAGACTCTAATATTCTTGCTGGTGCGGGAGATGCGGGGAATGAGAAATGGGATGCCCCCCAGAAACCATCATCTATGGCTTCCTTTGAAGGAATCCATAGGTTCATTCCCCAACACCCTGGGTCATTCCCTACCGGGGGGGGGGCGGGTTGCTTGCTCAATGTTCAACCCCAAGCCTCTCTTGCAGATTCACGAGCCCAAAACCAGGCACAGAGGAATCTCCCGGGACCCAATGGCAACCCAATGGCAACCCCCAAATTTTCGGGGTTGCCAACAAGTCTTGACCCGCAGACAGCTGCTACCCTTGTATTTTGGCGCTCTTCAAACGGAAAACCTCCATGTTGGACCCCAGTTGCTTTTTGAACAACACCTCCGGGCTCAGCTCCAAACTTCGAGCCTCGGACCGCCGAAAAAGCCGAACCCATCTCGCGCCTTGCAGAAGCTCGATGCCCGTCTGGTTCGCCGAAAGGTGCCGCAGCTGTTCCATCAGCAGCTGCACGCAGAACCGCCCCACGCACCCCGCCAGCAGCAGCCCCGCCACACCGCAGATGTGCGCCTAGGGGTCCGGAGGTCGGGTGAATTGGTTCGAGCAGAGGTGCGAGATGGGAAATGACGCTCCTGGAACAATGTCCGGGTCTTCCTTTCTCAACCCCTGTTGACTTTTCCGTTTTTCACAAGGTAGAGGCGACATCAAATTCCAAAAACAGGTGCGGGGTCGCAAGAACTAGGCCCCCAGTTCTCGTGATGTCCTCGACATTGCCTGAGGCAAATTGTGGCTTTAAAGGCTGCCATGATGACGACGCAATTGGGTTGAACGGTAGCACCCTCTGACTGGTAGCTTGAAGATATGAACCACAAAAAACCCACCGGTTGCATTTGGCGAACCCGTGGAAATGTTCAAGGGACCCAGTCAGATGCAATCGTGCAGAGGCATTTCTGGGGATGGGGGGGGAGGCGAAGGCGACTTCCCTTTGGTCCCTAAGTGCGGAGGCAAACAGCGCCTTGTAAGAGTATGATGTCAAGCCTCGACTGAAACAGTGAATAGATGACCTCAACAAACTGATTGTTGAGCCCTTTTGGTCCCCCCAGGGGACTGCGCAACATTTTTCGGTCAGGGAAACGTGTTTTGAGTCCAAAACAAAAACCAAGGATGACAGGCAGGCAAACGATGACTTGGCCCCGGGAGAAAAACAAAAATCCGGACAGGTCCAGGACGGCCCATCGCATTGAGCGAGCTAAACATATTTCTCCGGTGCGGTGAATCTGGTTGGATGATTTCTGTGGCAGGGTGTGTCGCCCTTTTTTTTTTCTTCGCGGGGGGGACCAAACATTTGTTGGTTTGTTTTCCTTTGGGTTCCCCAGCACCAAACAAAAATGGGTGTGGCTCAAAATTAAAGAGCTAGGGTTACGCAGGTGTTGGCCCATTTTGCCACTTACCAGGGCAACCCATTTTGGGTACCGGTTTTTTGAGCCACAGCCAAATGACGAGCCAGCCCACCTGCACCTTTTGCTCTGTACCGTCCAAGGCCCAGCGCGACCCGGGGCCCCCGGCGACGTGGTACCAGGGGCTCTCCTCATCCGCACGGAGCAGCAGGCACACGACGCCCCTGGAAAAACCGCATCCCAGCCGAGGAATCGGAACCCTCCCACGTGGCGGTGTTGCTGCTGAACTTCTTCTTTGAAACCTACCAGGAGTTTGCAGGAGTTTGTCCACAATACCTATAGGTCCTCCAGATTTGAGAGGTTAGAACAAGGGTACCAGATGTTTTTTGCAGGACGTCTCTATTTTAGTGGGGAAGCCTCCCCCAAAAAAGTTGGCAAAACGGCACTACTGGGGGGACCTAGCCTACCAAGAACAGGTACCTTTAAAAAGAAAAAGGACCCCACGCAAGTGTCGACCCCGGAGTTCTTGCTCAACCTGGATTCATAGGAGTTGTTGGACGAGCTGGAGGACTGATTTGGGAACACCCCAAATTTACTCCGTTCCCATTTAGGTGGTTGACCAGACCGGCACTTGCCTTTTTCTGAAGCCAAGGCCCTACTGAGTGTTCACACTGCACCTATTTATTGACCCATTTTTTGCGAAGCCCAGACCTGTTGTTGCGACCTCTTTTTCGCTTTTCCGGGCCCCAAAACCCGGGACGACCGAAACAAACATGCGAGTCACAAGCAAAACCCGGTATCAAAATGGTCTACCCAGAACCATGTAAAGAATTAAGAAGGCGGCCGCAACTATTTCTGGCTGAGACTGTCCCTTACTAACCTTCATCTACCCGGGTTTTGATTGTGGCTCATGTGGACAAATGGGGACTGACAAGGCCGAGCGGCAGAGGCACCCCTAGGCAGTGCGCGCTCGTGTAGATGAGGAAGAGGAGGAAGTGCTTCTGATTGTTCGCCCCGATACCTCGTGGAATCTACACGTCCACGTTTTAGGTGCCCACTTTCTGCCAAAGGGACTCCTGGAATTCAGAAAAGGCCATGGGCTGTGTTACAGGGTCGATCTTCAAAAACCTGCTTGTGCGCAGGGAGGTCTTCACACGTGACTGAGACAATACCGTTCATATGGCTCTGGGTCAAAACCAATGGGATCCCATTTTGGGGTAGGTGAATTCACCACCCATTTTAGAACGGGTGCGGATTTATTTTGGGAGTTGCTATTTTTCCATGCTTTTTGATTATTTTTTCCGTTTTTCGTCCAGGCCAGTAACATGTTGGATTCTACAGCATTTTCTCGCGAACTGGCGCATTTTACAATGTCGACCAACATCCCTAGCATCACCAACAAATTGTGGGCAACACAAATCTAAAAAGTTGCTGGCGGGTTGGCGGGGTCAAAAAAATGATGATTAAAATAGGAGGGTGCAAAAGAGCCCATGATGTTCGCAAAAGTGCTGATTCAAGTAGGGGTGCAATGATTCAAGAAAGGGTGCGATAGAATTTAAAAGGCAGCGGGAGGATTGGCGAGGATGGCTTCCCCTATGATGTTTGAAGAAGTGCATACATACAGACATACATGGATTACATAGAATACCTAGAATGTCGTATTTTACAGCATTTTCTCGCGAAATTGGATGCCCGAAAAAGCCCCATGATGGTTGAAGAAGCGCTGATTCAAATAGGGGTGCAATTACTCTGCAAACAATCTACAAAGTCGCGGGTGGGTTGGGGGGGAAGCCCCCCATGATGTTCGAAGAAGCGAGGATTCAAACAGGGAGGAGCTGGTGATGCTGAGGATGCGGGAAGCCACAGCCGCCAAAAGACCAACAAGCAGCCGAGAAGCCAAAAAGCCAAGAAGCCAAGAAGCCAAGAAGCCAAGAAGCCGAAAAGCTGAAAAGCCGAAAAGCCGGAAAAAGCCAAGAAGCCAAGAAGCCAAAAGCGGGGGGGGGGGAAAAAACGACAAACAATTCCTTTAAAAAAAGGGACCCCCCTCCTTTTAGAACCTATTTTAGTGGTTGGATTGGGTGCCCTTCACTGGAGGAACGATTTGGATTTTGACCCACAGCCTTTTGTTCGCAAGGACTGTCTTCCCAACTTCTCCACCCTGTGCTGCAAACAGAATCCAGGGAAACATCAGCTGCGCATGGACCGTGCTGTACTTGGCACCCAGCTTTAGGACAATCCCTCTCCATTCGCATAAGTGTCTGGAAAAAAGGAACTATGTCCAGTAGTGGTAGATTCCACTACTAAAACCAACCGGAAAACAAACACAAATCGTCTCAAGCAAATAGAATAATTTCGTGTGACCCAGCTTGCAAGATCGACCTTCTGGACCCCCTCCCTCGCCATCCTGATGGCGACCACCAAGGGGCAGTTGTTCATCCACATGCAGTGGTGGTCCATCTTCCGGATGCAGCGCTGGCACGTGCTGCAATGGTGCGCCCGCGGCGGCTTGGCCACCTTGATCTGGCCGAAAGGGAACAAACTACTGTGGATTGCACCACGAAATGGTTGAAACCATTACGTTTGTCGGAATTTACAGGGGAACCATCTCATTCCAAGGGTTCTTAGGTGCGAAATGGATTTCGCAACCATCCACAGTAGGGGGACTTGACCTCTTCACTTGTGGCACTAGTGTTTTCAAGTTTCAGTATGGGATCAGTGCTCCTGCTTCCGGTGTTCTAGGGTTGGATTCCAGGGTTTTCAGGAGAGTGACTAGTGACTAGTGAGAGGGTTGCTGCCAAAGAACTGGCCGTGACATCCCTACCTTGCGGAGTACTGGGGACCCGGTCCCCAACTTCCATGTTTCTCTTGTCCCCCGTACAAGCGAATGTGGGTCACCATAAATGAAATTCCAGCGGTCACCGCCCCTCCGCAAGTCCTTTTTTCAGGGGTTCGGGATCCCTTGACCACAAATCACATGCTACCAAAGGCCTGGCAATGCTTGCACCAGCGCACATCACCCAGCTCCTCACCGATCTCTCTTGTCTCAAAGAACACAATACCCTCCCACCATTTCACGTTCGGGACCTAACGTTCGATATGGACCCGGTCCCTTCAAAAGGAAGATGGTCCAAACCGGGATCCGGATCCCGGTGACCGTCAGGCCATGTGAAGAGGGTGGGAGGGACTCAGCGGGAGGAAACGGCCCATTTCGCGGGGAGGAATTAGTTTCCCAGGGCCCCCCCCCCGCCCTCTGAGGTGCGATCCAAATATCCAAATAGGGTGGGTCAAAATATCCACACACACACACACTCTCTCTCTCTATCTATCTACCTAACCTGATCTAATCTAATCAAATCTAATCTAATCTAATCCAATCAAGCAATCACTCTATCTATCTAGCTATCTATCTATCCATCTATCTATCTCTACTCTTTCTCGCTCTCTCTCTCTCTCTCTCTCTCTCTCTGCTCACTTCCTGAGTGGGCTGCCCGAAAAAGTATGAACTGTTTATTTACCACTAAATGATCTTCCCGAAAAGTATAGAGTCCAGGAACTCAGGGAGTGAAGCAATCTATGGAACCGCTTAACCACACAAACTACTATGGATGGGCAAAATTCTGCACCACCTAACCACACAATGTTGATTCCCCTGTAAATACCAACCATCAATGGTTTGAAGTGGTGCAGGATGTCGTCCATCCACAGTAGGGGACGCAGATGGAACCTAGAGTTCATGGGTGGCAAGGCGACTGTGGCACGGGGGGGCCCAGTCAGCCATCGAGCCATTTGCGCGAATCCCGAAAGGTGAGAGATCCACACTCCTCAAATTTCGGTGTCGAGCCCAAATCGCAGTCCGACTTTTAAGCCCAGAAAGGGACACGTAAGGCAAATTGGTGGAGAAGCATGCAGTTTTGAGAGCTACCCCCTGAAGGAAACTTCCGCACGCGCCAGACAAAACGCGCTGCCCTCCCACCAACTAAGGGTTTGTGCAAAAGTTGCCCTTTCCAAGAGGAAAGTAGTCTTTCTGCAGGGGCCTTTTGCACTTCCATGTTAGCTGGTGGGAGGGTAACCAAGCAGGGTTCTCAACATTTGTCCGCTTGGAAACCCGCACCAAACCAAGGAGGTGCTTCATCGGGGTTCTCCCAAGATTCCCTGCGAAAAGTGTTAAACTATTAGTGGGTTAAATAGAAATCCAACCACTAAACCAACTCAAAACATCTAAGAACCTAAAGAACCGGACGGCTGCTAAGAACCATGGTTTCAACCATGGTTTCCAAGTGGCGCGAACGGATGTCGCAACCATCCAAAGTATGTGCTAGGGTTCCGGCTCGCATTTTCTAGTTGGGGTCGCATTCATTTTTCTATGGGGTCAAGCTTTTGTTTCCCGAGAGAGGGCCCCCAGTTTTGACCATGGGTAACTGTTCAACCATCTCAAAAGAAACACCCAAAAAAAGCAAATCTGTTTCGTGGCTTCCAATTTTCATGGTGCGACCCTTTTGATCAACCCATCCATTTACGTCCAAAGGTCGTCCATGTCGAGGTCATTCGGTTAAAGGCCCCCTCCAACCTCGTCAAGGGCGTCCCCTTCCGCGCGTCGCTCGTCGCGTGGCGCGTCCCTCGTCGCGGCTCGGCGCGTCGCGCGTCCCTCGTCGCGTCCTCCGGCGCCAGCGCCTCCGCGGCGCCGCGGGGCACGGCGCCGGGGTCCGAGAGGGCGCAAGCTAGGTGGGCCCAGGCGGCCAGGGTCCAGGTGCCCTGCGAACCCGGGCCGAAGGGGTGCTGAGGGATGGTGGGGGGGGGGGGTTGTTAACCCGGGTTCGCAGAAAAAAGCAGAAAAACTATTATTATTATTATTATTATTTACTATTATTATTATTATTATTATTACTATTATTATTATTGTTATTGTTCTTATTATTAGTATTACTATTATTATCAGTATTATTATCATTATTGTTATTATCATGATTATTATTATCATGATTATTATTATTATTATTATTATTATTATTATTATTATTATTATTATTATTATTATTATTATTATTATTATTATTATTATTATTATTATTACTATTAGTATTTTTATTATGTTTTTTTTATTTTTACTATTACTATTATTATTATTATTATTATTGTTCTTATTCTTATTATTATTATTATTATTATTATTATTATTATTATTATTATTATTATTATTATTATTATTTTTATTTTTATTAGTATTATTATTATTGTTCTTATTATTATTATTATTATTATTATTATTTTTATTTTTATTAGTATTATTATTATTATTTTTATTATCATCATCAGTACTATTATTATCATTATTGTTATTATCATTATTATTATTATTATCATTATCATTATCATTATTATTATTATTATAGAAATAATATAAATACATAGATTTAGAAGAAAACAAAAAAAACGGTCGAGGTCTTTTGTAGTTTAATGGAGGGTCCTGAGGGATGGTGGAGGTTCGAAGAAAAAACGGGGGAAAAAACGGTCGACGTCTGTTGTAGTTTAATGGATGGTCCTAAACAATGGTGGGGGGTTGTTTCATGGGGCTTTACGGGGGGTGGTCCAGGGATTTCGCGGCCTACGGGGTTTTCAAGTTTTTGAGATGCCATGTAGGGACTAGTAACTGGGAAGGTCCTACTTGGGCGTTGAACCCCCTTTTAAGTTTTAAGCATGTTGGTATGTCACGTCCACCAACTCTAGTTGAACCATGTACGACTATGAAAGAAAACCTTCCGGAGTTCCGAAGGCATCTGTCGGGGGTGAATTTCGGAGTGGGACCTAAGTATGTCAGTCCCGAGTTCCTGGATCGGAGGGTATCCGGATATAAATTTGCATGGTTCCCGGACCCTTTGGTGGGATGTCCACCACCGTTCAGGTGGTGCCCTCCGAAAATTAATGGCTACAGCTCAAAATGAAACGGCCGGGGCAAACTGCTGGTATTAGTCTTTGTTCCCGTATACCAAGGTGCCAGTTTTGAGGGACTCCATTTTCGAGCATAGCCATTTGGGTGCGAATTGTTTTCAGAGGAACCCCCAAAATGCCGTTTTCCCCTCTGGCTTCCCTTTACCAACCTTTACCAACCTGGAAAGCCGTTTGCCAGTATTCTTTTTGCACGGAACCCATATTTGGATTGTGGCTCCCATATGTTTGACCTCTGGTGGCCGGCCGCCGTATTTGCCCGTCCGCCCGTATCTTTTTGCCAACCCCTTGACAAAAAAAAAAAAAAGAAGAAAAAAAACAGGACAACGGGGAGAAAAAAAAAGAAAAAATGAAAAAGAAAAAACTCGCCCGCCGTATTTGCCTGTCCGCCCGTAAACTCGCAAACCGCCCGGCCGGCGACGTCGACGTCGATTCCCTGACGCCAAAAAAGTCGCTTCGCCTCGTGCCAGGCGAGCAAAACGCCGCTGCGCAGCGCCAACGCCCCGCAGAGCCCCGAGGCCGCCAGTAGCGACTCGAGAACCGGGGACTCTTTGGGCGTCGCTCGGTTCTTTGAGTTCTGGAGAACTTGCGGTTTTAGGGCCAACCGGAAACCGGGTCTGCCATTTTCTTGGAGCAAGAAGGAAAACTTAAGTTGGAAAGGGAAAGGAAAACCGTTGAGCGATTTTGAAGTGTCTAACAAAAAAAAAAAAAACAGATCGTTTGTGAATTCTTGTTGGTGTTGCGTTGTTTTTGCCGAAGCTCTCGTCCTTGCTTGCTGACATTGTGGCTGTTTCTGTTGCCCCCCTGTAAGACACGGCACCAGCACAGGTGCTACTTCTCATGAAAAGGAGGTCCTCAACTGCAAGGACTTGTGGGCCAAATGTTCAAACCCATCCCGGTTTAGAAGGCGATCAAACAGTGGAGCTGATGATGCCCCAGAGCTTGCATGTGAAAACACCTCCCAAGCTCCCGAGGGATCAGGCCATGACAGAAAAAAGAACGCCTCCCGGTTTTCGGTTTTTTTGGGGGAATGGCCCCAACCAAGCCGATTTGGACTTCTCCCGGTGCTGTTTTGGGTGGGTCTTCTTTGGCGGTACCCCTTTTTGGGGGGGTGTAAGGGCAACCAGAGTGACCACCAGTCTTGTCCAGGTGCAGGCTTCGGACAGGTGCCCAAATTCCTCGCCTGGGCGATAAAGACCTCGGGCAACATCGGATGTGCGTCAAGTCCTGAAATGGTGGGTCAAAATCCAAACCGGTGACCCAGTGAACGGGACCCAATCCACTAAAATAGGTCCTAAAATGGGTGGTGAATTCATCTACCAACCAAAATGGTACCAATGGTTCTGACCCACAGCCAAATGACCATCAAAACCGCTCGGCATCAAAATCCTCGTCTAGGTCCTCCAGATTAGAAAATTATAATAAGGGTACCCGATCTTTCTTCAGGACGTCTATTTTGGTAGGGGAACCCTCCCCCAAAAAAGGGTGAGAAAGGGCACTACTGCAAAACCTAGTCGTAATTGCAGAGCCATGCTTCAGTCGGAAGGGCGGCAAAGGCGCTGATTTATGGCAAGGGGGCTCTCCCCTGCTAACCTCACCCGGAGTTTTGAGTGTGGGTCAAAATGAGCTTGGCTTCCTGCAAGCCACACTACTTTCACCCATGGGCTCCCGAGCTGAGCACACAAGAAGGTCAGCTGAACGGACAAGCGTCCTTTTGCCTACCTCCCCCCCCCCAAGAACAACAACACCCCCCCAACAACTAACTGACCCCCCCTTCCAAAAAAAAGAATGAAGAAGGCACAAAGCTCAGGGCGTCGCATAGTTTCGGCCGCAGGGGTCTGGCACCCACCAAATCTGCATGGCGCATGAACGGCGCCGCCGCACATGGCGCGGCGAGAAACAAGAATTCGGCGCTAGGGGCGGCTTCGCTTGTGTGGGGGGTGTTGGGGGGTGGTGTGGGGGGGTGGTGTGGGGGGGTGGTGTGGGGGGGTGGTGTGGGGGGGTGGTGTGGGGGGGTGGTGTGGGGGTGGTGTTGGGGGGACTGCTTGGGGTTGGGGGGGGTTGTGGTTGCCGGTGGGTTCTGGCACAGGCAACTCCATGATCAACTCCGACTGTGGCTGTGGGTCAAAAACAGGTACCCAAAATTGAACCCTGTAAGTGGCAACATGGACTAAAACCTGCGGTCCAATTCCTGGAGATTTGTTTGGCCCATATCCAAATGGGGAGAGGGCATTGAAGCACGGAGGAAGAATGATGGGCTTTGCCCCAGCCAGCAAAAAAAGGTGGTGAGTTTGCACCTCGAGCTCTGCACGAGACCCGCGCCCTGCCCGGAGCCATCAAACAGCCGGCAATGAGGCCGTGCCCTGCCGAGCATTTCATCGGGGCCCCTGAAAGTCAACATTTTGAGGGGTGGGGTTCTCAACTAGGTGAGCTATTTTTTAGGCAGGGGAAACCTCCCAACCAAAAAAGTTGGTGAGAAAGGGCACAACTGGGATTCCCCTTGCAGAACTTCCCTTTAAATCACCACTGCGAGGGCAAAATTTTGCGGCGGACTTTGAGCGGGCAGAGATGCCATTCGGGAGGCTGACACACGACCTGTACTCAGAGGGCGACTTGTTGCCAGCTTCAGCAGCTGCCCAACGCCGCGTGGTGGACGCTCCGAGAGAACCCTGAAAATGGGTGGTTTCCCTTGACGTCCCCTTTAAGCCAACCCCACAAAGGGCAACCTCCAAAAAAGACACACGCATTTGTCGAGCCGCATTTAGAGGGCTTATGACCTATCGACATCCAAGGCGATACTCCAAGGCAAACCTTTCAACTAAAGCTGGGCAGGGACCTCCTTTTGTAACGGTCCAAGGAAGACCCACCAGCCAACTAGTTTGGGCGCTTTCTCATGCACAGATTCACATGCACCCCAAAAAACAAAAACACTCATTTGCGGAGAAATCCCCTTTGGAAGTATCCCCTTCTAACCCAACTTATACCCCTCCTCCCACACCCCTGGCACCTGTGGGAGGGTACCTTGAAGATAAGTTTTTGGTATTTCAAGCCAACAGGAAACCGGTCCGAGTCCTACACCACGAGCCACACTTCAACTGCTTGGCCCTGATTTTCCGGCACCCGCTGGGAGGCAGTGACTTGTTCTTCTGTTCCTTTTTGGTTTCCGTTTGGATGGGTTCTCAGGCTCGCCTGTTGGTAGCTTGTCCAAAAGTCTAAAATTGAAAGGAAAACCAAATCGGAACCAATCAGGAACACCAAATTGAAGGGCGAGTTTTTTTGGACCAAATGGCTGTGGGTCAAAAACCAACGGGATACCATTTGGGGTAGGTGCACCACCCATGTTTGTCGGGATTTGAGTGGGGATTGGGATGTGCACCGGAATTACGATTTGGATTTTCACCCATGGCCAACTCAGGAAAACGTCGACTTGGCGGCTAGCCATCCGGTCCCTTGGCCTTTTTGGCCTTTTAGCTGGTTTAGTGGTAGCTTCCGAATTTAACCCACTGAAGACCCGAGGGGCCCAAAGTCCGTTGCCGCCGGGCCGCCCCGCCGGAAATCGCCCGCACCGCTCCGCCCGCTCCTTGTCCAGCGAGCAGCTGAGCCTGTCGTGAAGCGCTGCCCGGCTCGGAACGGTGGACGCCGAGCTCATGGGGGAAAACCAAGGAAAACACTCTGGCCGTGGAAAACGACAACTCGCTGGGTGCTCCAGATTTGAGAGGTTGGAATAAAGGTACCCGATGTTCTTTCAGGACGTCTACTTTAGTAGGGGAACCCTCCCAACCCAAAAAGGGGTGAGAAAGGGCACTGCTGGGGGACCTAGACTCAGTGCCTGCGTGGATTGCGCAAATTCATTTTTTTTGAATTGGGCGGTGCCGCTGTTGGGAAATCAAAGTAAGTAAGCGGGCCATCATTGAGCTCACTCTTCCTATGAAACGTTTCACACAAAGAACACGCTCATCAGGAAAGGGCATCTCCTTGTGGATGATACCCCTTACACTCACTTGCCGCCCAGAAAATCTGGAAACAAAAGGCTGGTCTTTTGAGACCGAAGGTCTAAAGATGGACATGGAACACCGAAGCTGAAAATGCCGGTTGTGGCAGGTGGGCATCATCATGATGAATCCTAGTGGTTTCCATGTCATACAGATATACAGATTCTGAATTCCATGTTGTTTTGGAATTGATGCCGTTGTTTGTTGTGCTTATCATTTCCCCTAAAGGGAAGCCGAAAATAGGAAGGCCGCGTCCCCATGCTGGGGGTCCAAATCCTGACAACAGATGAGCCTCCCATCTCGGTTTCCATGTAGCCCCTTGGCCAACAACTTGTGCCGAGGGGCGCATCACCTGACGTGGTCCACAGCAGAACCCGCGGCTCAGAGCCTGACCGGGTTCGGGAGGCGAGATGACATCCGCTCGCACCCTTCAGAAACCCGTGGAATGAGTCGCCTCCCCAGAAGTACCCAAGCAACCGAGTGGTTTCAGCCATGGGTTCAACAAGTTGGTGCGAAGGCTCCAGGGCCGTTTTGGGACCCGTTTTGGGAACCCCAAGCCCGAAATGGTCTCTCAACTCCCCACTTCTCGTCTTCTTTAGTTAGTACCCTTTTTGGGTTGCTTTAAAGGGAAACCAAACGGAAAACCGATCCATTTTGACGGTCACCCAATTCAAGACTCGCCCACAGGGCTGTCCCTTTCATCGACCAATTTGCCCAGAAGGACATCTTCCCACGTGTCAAACAGATGTTCTGTCATGCAAAGATGGGCGACTGGCCTTCCTGTCCTTTGTTTTCCCGTCCCTTGTTTCAGCGGGACAAATCTAGGGGGTTCTTTTTGATCTAGGGTATCTTCAACTATTCTGAGTAGGGATCCTGCTCACCAGGAATCAACAGAGAAAAGCATAGATAGACAACCGCTGCTTGTTGGAAAGAACGATGGTTGAAAAGCATGGGAAATCTAGCCTGAATTTAGGCTTCCTCTTGCGTGACTGAAAAAAGGTCCAACACGATGGGGCCACTAAAAGATTCAATCCTGCTTTCCTCCAAGAAAGATTTGCTGGTGCTCAGTAGGGAATGAGCCCAGGCTTTGGTCCCCTTAAGGGAAACCACCAGTTGGATGGTGAATAAGGCTCATTCCAGCATTCCTTTCCATGTCCGTTAGTCGCTTTTGTGTCTTCTTAGTTGTTGGTTGTTTTTCGTAGTTGTTGATTGAGCGCCATCTTCGCATTCCCTGCCCAACGCGTCCCCTCAAATCAAAGGAAACCAACAGTTGGATGGTTTATAAGGCTCATTCCCGCATTGTTTGCCCAACGCATGATCTTGGCTCCTCTTTTGAGCATGTCCCACACATATTCTTCGGAGACCTGAGCCACAAGCAGCTTTTAGCTGATTTGATTCGGTCAGGCAGAGCTTCAATCATGCCTGGAAAAATGCTCTCTCGGTGAGTTTTTGTACAAACGACGTTCCCAAAAGACACAAAGTACTCCCAATATATATATATATATATATACATATGTATTTGTGTATATATATATATATGTATTTGTATCCCCCTCAAACACCATCCCACTTGAAGGGGGCTCAACTTAAATTGCCCCAGAGCTAAAAACACGAGAGAACTCGAGGACCCCTGAAAAGACGGTGCGGTTTTTGCGGCCTTGCGTGCCCTTCGATCGCCTAAGCCCGAATCCCGGTCCACCGGGTAGAGGACGCTCCCGGAAGTGCAAGGCCAACTCAGGAGGGTCGTCTTACAGGGGGTAAGTTGCCGAATAGAAAACGAGGGTGTCTTTTCTCAGAACCGGGCGCTTTTTTTTCGTGTCCGGAGGTTTTCTGTCAAGGGCGTTTGGAGAAAGAATGGAAAAGAAAGGCACCCCTAGATTCCTTAAACCCCCCAAGTCATAAACTGGGGTTGATCAATTCGTCCGGGGTTTCTATTGGAGCAATCGGGTACTTAGTAAAGTGGTTGGTATCCCTGGTAAGATAACCCACTGAACGGAGACTTAGAACCATAGGTGTCCTTCTTGGAAAATCGATGGATTCCCTGGTAGATGATTGAACCAAATGCACACCAGGAATCGCCTTCCTTTTCTACTATTACTTTTCAGCAAAACAACCGTAACAAGGACACCTAGCGTGGATGGACGACCTCCTGCACCACCTAAGAACCCCTGGGTGTCTGTTGATTCCTTTGTACATACCCACCAACCTTATGGTTTCAGCCACGGCTTCAAAACGGCTTCTTAGGTGGTGCAGGACGGACTTCGCTTTTCCATCCACATGCTTAGAACCATGGGCTCCATCCAACTAACACCACCTTCCCGACCCTAATGGATCCCAGGCCTTCGATGCCGGCCCTGGGGCTCGCCGAGCCTTGGCCGATTCGCCGAGCGCGAGTCGGGAGTCGGCGGTGATGGGCCTATGGGCTGGGGAACACCCGTTGGTTGATGGGCGCTTCGCCGGGGAAAAGGGGAAAACCACAGGTTTAAACCACATAGATTTAAACTAATGTTAACCCCGGATTAATAAACCCCTGGTTGATTAATAGGGGGGTGTCCAATTCCTTTTAGTGGGGATTCATCACTTTTGGAGGGAACACCCCCCCAAAAGTGGGACGGGTTTATTAATCCGGGGTCAACATTACATTGGTTTCTGGGCGCTAACAGAAACATGTTTCAACCACTGGTTATGATGATGCTTCCCCGGTAAAGGTGGTGTGTAAACCATATTTTGCCCCACCCAGCCCATAAGTGGCGGGTGAAAGGCGGAAAAGCGAGGACTCGGAAAAATTATGCGAGGGAGCAAAGTGTTTAGGTCGGAAGGTCAGTTGCAGGTGAGGGGAACCTCCAAAAATCGTGGCGCCCTTGTGGCTTCCCTTTGAATCCCAACCACAAGAAAGTTCCCCATTCTGAGAAACACTCAGGAAACCTTTTGCATAAAATCGACTCAACATTTTAACCAGAGCCCAGACTTGGGATTTCTTCAAGGCAGTGAACCCAATTTTCGGGACACCAAAAGCTAGGGACCGCTTTGGGCCAGTGGGACTCAAAACTCAACTGGCTGGTTTCCTGTTGGTTTGCCGGAACCAAAAAACCACCAGAGTTCACGGGAAAAAGAAGAAGAACCATCTAGCGGTTTGTCTCAAAGTACATCCATTGAGCGCCGTTCAGGGAGCCTCCATTGGATTGATTCCAACAAGAGGACAATGGGTTGTCTCTAGTGCAACCCCCCAGAATCGGTTTACAGTTGTCTGTTGGTCTCCCTTCAAAGCCGCCCAAAAAATGGAAAGAGACCCTAGTTTTGTGATTGGTATCAAAATGAGCCATAATCAAAACCTGGTACCAGGAGTCGACTTTGTGGCCGGTCCCTTCTGAAAATGATCCGTTAGGTTGGCGGACCCTTCCTGGCCGAAGTTGTTAGCCCCACAGTCCCCAGCTCTAGTCGAACGAAATGTGCACTTTTGCTTTCTGAGTCTGTGATCCAGGTGCCGGTGAGGCATCGGCCGGCAAAGTGGGCCAAACAAATTTCTGCTGGAGAAACCATCATAAAGTCATAATTTTCAACCTGACATTCTTAATCTGCGGAATGAAATGTTGCACCACTTTGAATCCATACCGTGGATGGACAAAATCCTGCACCACCTAAGAAGCCCCGGGATGATGATTGCTTGGTATATACCAACAAACGTTGTGGTTTCAGCCATGGTTTCCAAGCGGAGCCAAAAATGGAGTTCGCTTTTCCATTCACAGGAAGAAGCCATGGCTCGTTGATCCACCGACCCACGGCCCAACCGCGGCCACGCCGCGCGCCCGCGGAGCTCCGCGCCGCCGCGGCGAAATCCGCGGCGCCGCCGCGGCTTCCGCGGCGGAAGGCACCACGAGGCCGCCGAGGAGGTCGAGGGGCGCGCCGTGGGCGCGGGAGATCTGAGAACCGAGGGCCCCGGGGCCCTCCGTCCCACGTCTCAGGAGTTATTCCAGGTAAAATCGGGTACATGAAAAAAGACAAAGCTGGGCTGCCCTCAAATCCCCCCGCTAAAAGTTTAACTTTCAGTGGGTTAAATGGAAACCACCACTAAACACTCAAAGGCTAAAAGGCTAAGGGGATGGCTGGGAGACACCAAGAAAGGACTTGGGTCATAAATCGCCAATCACTTCGGTCCCAGTGCACCATGTGTTGTTCTCCCTTTGCAATTCACAGAGTCTACAGTTGGGTGACAAATGGCGCAAGTTCATTCCATGTTGGTTTAGTCATACCTGCTACGTACCCACATGGAGGTGGTTGTGCCATCTGCTTTTATCCTTGTGTAAGTAGGTTATGACCATGTTTAAAAGACAAATGGGCAGTTGAGGCGTTGAGGCGGTGACCCAAGTCAATCATATATGTATGTATATGTATATAGTCCCCGAGGTAATTTCGTTTAAGTACTCAGAAGCCTCCAAGTGACTGATAACCCAAGTGGCGTGGAATGCCACGAGAGGCTTGCCAGTGAGGACGTGAATGAACCTCACGAGCTTTCGGACGGAAAAAGAGTCTGTCTTCCGAGAATCAGGGAGCCCCGGATTTTGGGCCTTCAGTCAAACTCGTTTTACCAACAACGAAAACAGGTGAGAGCGGCAGAATCGTCCTCGCCTTTGCGAGTTTCAGTCGGTAAACCTCCCAAAGTCCATTTGGTGTTCCGGAAACTTCAGATGGGACAAAGCGATTACAGTGGGTGTGTAACAATATAAACTACTTGCCAAGTGGGTTTCACTCTGGCTAAGCATCTCTAAACATGATTATCCTATCATCATGACCCAACTGTTGTAACAGAATGCCGCCCAACCGCCCAACCCGCCAACCTGCCCAACCCGCCTGCACTGGCATGTCTTCACCCTTCCAAATCAGAACCCGATCCCGCAGCACCTGGCACGCGCGAGAACGAGGCCTACAAAATGGGAGGCCTCAAGTAACGACCCTTGCAAACATCCTGTGGATGGACGCAATCCGTTCGCACCATTTTGAAACCATGGGAAACCATCGTTGGTTGGTATTTACAGGAGAAACATCAGACACCAGGGCTTCTTCGGTGGTCGTCTATCCACAGTAGGTGTCATTTTGGTAAAATAGCTGGATTCTCCTGGTCAATGATAATAAAACCAATCTAAACCAGAGCCCATCTATTTCTAACCAAAAGGGCCCCTATGCTTGCAAATGTTCCAAGTGCTGCCCAATTTCTCCAGGACCAAGTCCTACATTCAACCCAAATCTTCCGTGCCGTGGATGGACAGAATCCTGCACCACCTAAGAAACCCTGGAATAATAATTGCCTTACAAATGCCAACAAACGTTATGGTTGCCCATGGTTTCCAAGCAGTGCGAAATGGATTTCGTCCATCCACGGTATCATTTCCCAAGTAGCACCTGGGAAGGAGTGCGAAGTGTATGTCCCAACCGAAATCTGGCGATCCAATGCCCCAACCTCCACCTGGCTCCCGAAAAGAGATATGGCCATTACGTCAATTACGTCCTCATTTGGGGGGGGAGGCGAACAAAAATCTGGCCAGGTCCATGTGGCTCAAAAGTAAAGAGCCAGGGTTTCCCAGATTTTGTCTTTGGTCCCATTTTCTCAAGGCGCGATTTCCGGTTTCGGGACCTGGTTTCTGAGCTACATTTGGGGGGAGCAGGTTAGCAGGTTGGAGCTTGGATCGTGTCTGACGTCCAACTGCGGCCCAAGGGGCCAGCAGCAACACATCCTCCTGGCGCAAGTTTGGGTCTCGCTCTCCAAAACTTGCAATCGGTGCGACAAATAGGGAATGAACCCAGGGCTTCCCTCACGGACCTATCGAACCTTCAAGAAAACCCAGATTAAAGAAGGGTTTAAGGTCACACCAAAGAGAAGCCCCGCTTCTTGCCGTTCCTTGTTCCCTGGTTTCCTTGCTTCCTGCTTTCCTAGTTCCTTTCTTCTTTCCTACCATTTTCCTGCACTGCCTCTCGCTATCCTTCCCGTCCCCCCGCATGGGCAGCGCCCCAAACCGTTGACTGTGGTTCTACCAAAGTGACAAAGGCCCAACATAGTCTTACTCCCTTTGGCACCCTGGTCCCTAAGTGTTCAACACCTATAAAACCAAAAAGTCGAAGCTCAAAAATTCAATTGGTCCAACAAATGGGGGGGGGGGTGATCAACCAAGGACCATGGGTAACTTTCGGTGGGAATTGTCATCTTCTTAGTGGTTTCGCCCAATGCTCATCGAGTCATCCCCACGCAAAGGACCTTTTGATCACCCCCCAAAGGGCTACAGAACTCCTCTCCTCACAAAGCCCCGGCTGCATTATCGTGTTTTTGGAAGCCTATTTCTAGGGTATTTGAGGGGGGTTGCTAGTACCGGCTTTTGATTGTTGATTTTGGGAAATCTCAAAAAAAACATGTTTTTTTTAACTTCTCCTCTCTTTGCAAAGCCAACGAACTCCCACTCGTCAGATCCATCCCCTGATCCCATCCTCAAAGGACAGAGCCGCCGCCTTTTCCGCGTCGTCCCGGGCTGAGCGGCAAGTCGGAAAGCGTTTGGGCAGGGTAGCGTTCTATATGAGCCATGGCGAAAACTCGTATGGCCTATGGTCATGGTTCCGGACATCGATAAGTCCCAGGCCTCTGGCGCGACTCTCCCACTTGATCAGCTCCCAAACATGGTTCAAAACCTCAGGAATGATATCAGTACAAATGAGTAAATTTTGGGTGCAAGGGGGCCAGTCTTCCAGTCTTCCCAACTAAATTCCAAGAAGCTCCTTCATCCTGCCAAAAGGGGCAATCCCAAAAAAATGTGACTTGGATTGCAGTGATCGGCTTTGCATTCAGCGCATTCAGAAGTAGGTCGACAGCCTTTCACATATTGACAATATGGCGTGTCGTCCGTGAGCATTCGAAGAAGACCAGCATGCAGATCACCTTGTTTGAGCTTGCGCATGGCCGCGCAGGTGATAGAAAGGTCAGCGTTGCCAGCGCCATTCCACTTGCGAGATCCACTGGCCTCCAGGTCTTTCAATACTTTAACGGCAATAACTTTGCGAAGTAGTACCAAAGGTTCATGCAATGCCCTTATGTGGTCAGCGAACTTGCAGCGTAGCAGGATCAAATTCCAGCTCAAGAAATTCCATGTTCTTTCGTAGCTGATGAACAGGACAAATGCGCCCTCTTCTCAATCTGGGTTGTTGCCAAATAGCTTGTACAGTAATGTTGACCCCGGATTAATAAGCCCTTGTTTATTAATATGGGGGTGTCCCTGGTTTTAGTGGGGATTTATCACTTTTGGAGGGGGCCCCACCCCCATATTGATAAACAGGGGCGCTGCTAAATCCGGGCTCAACATTAGACAAAAGATATGATGCCTGATGTCTGGATCATGAGTCTGGGGGTTCCGATTTGTCAACGGGGCGTCAAAAGCGTTGTCCTTTCTTCAATCCAAGGCTGGAAGTACTTACCCCTTGCTCATACCCTGTTTTGCGACAGGGCTCCACGAAATGCGGCCTTCATCTGCTGTAGTTGACTGACTCCAGGCCGAACGATCATCGCCGAATAGTCCAAGAGTGGCAAAACAGCAGTCTGGTGACTCGTTCGAACAGTATGTGCTTCAGCATGCGCCCGCTGCAACAGTTCGTGCCTGCAAACAGTACCCTCCCTCCAACAATCATGGAAGTTGACAGGAGGGCTTTGGACTATTTTCCTTTTGGGGAACCCCAAAATGTGCACTTCCCTTTGTTGTTGCAAACAGGCCAGTCACTCAAACTCCTTGAAACCATCCGGATCCGCGAGGAGGACATGCCAAGAGCCAAGGGACTTCCTTCTTCAACCCGGACCTGTTCAGCCCACATGACACAACTGCCTCGCGGATTGAAAAGCTTGAGGTTATTCAGGACCCTTACTACCAGGTGGATGACCATTCCTAGTAACCTCAAAAGCGCTTGGGGCTTCTCTGATACAACAGAAAGGGCTTCCCAAGGGCACAGAAGTGGGGATGAAGCCCTTGATCCCACAGCCCCGCTTTTGGGCCCACTGCTTCTGGAGAGGCAATGTCCGCCATGGAAAGCATCTGACCACCAGATGTATTTGGCTTGACCCAACAGGATCATTTTTTACTGAGCACCACCAAGTCAAGTAGTCCCATGTGAGCAATCAAGCCAAACAGGCAACCGCACCTGTTAATTGTTTGGGCTTTCGCTAAACTTCACTCACCCGGGTTGCGATTCTGGCTCGCCTGGGCAATGTTTACCATAATTCCCAAACTGGAAATAAGGGAACCCCCCTCCAAGTTACGATTTGCCAAACTAACATCTTGAGGCGGCTGAAGGCGACAGTGAGGCCCACCTTCTTGCAATAAGATGGAGCTTGCCTCAGGAAGAAGTGTCAGTAAGTCAAACACCTCCCTCTCAGGCCGCCGCCGCCCCGAGATGCAAAGTTGTAGCTGTAGACCGGCGCAGACGGCACCTCGCATCCGCGCTCCGCGACATCCCGGCCGCGAAAGCCACCGGAGCGGCGAATCCCGAACAAAAAAACCGAAGGCTGGAAGCTGGGCCCGAGGTCACAAAGCCCAAGCCGACCCAACAAGCAAGCCACTATATCAAGGGCCCATGCGCCACATGTGTTCTCCTGGAAGTAGTGGTTTGAGGGTAATAGAGACCAGCTTAGAGACAGCAAAGGCCACGTTCTACTTTGCTATGTCTTCTGTTTAGGCCCATCGCTTTGCACATGAGCCACTCCCGGCTTATCAGATGCTTGTGGAAACTGAGCCTCCCATCCCCACGAAAGGATTACCCTTCTCACAGAAAGTGGTGGCCTAAACGCTGGCCTAAAGGCAGGAAACACAAGCTGCCTCAAGGAACCTGGCAACACCCATTCTGGGAAAAACCTGGTTGGAGAAGCCAACCCCATCAGGTTAGTCTCTCCTGCTTCATCATGTCTCGAGTCTCAACCATTGTTGTTCAAAGAACCTCCTTTGGGCTTCGCTTTTTGCTTCATGTCAAGCTCCAGTCTCCCTGCCAAAGCTCCACACATGACCGATGTTAAAACACCTCGGTATTGAGGGGGGGATGTTGACTTCGGGTTTCTACCAACAGAGCCCAGCCGCTTTCCATAACTGGGCTGTCCTGAGATCCCCTGCTTACAGTTTAACTTCTTTGTGGCTTAAATTCGGAATCCCCCGCTAAACCAAGAAAAAACCGCAAAAAACCTTTCTGGAACCGAATGGTTTGGAGCCACCAACGGTTGCCAAGGCTCCGATGTGCCGGAGCTCCACCTGCAACAGGTAAAAGGAGCAACCCGTGGGCAGCACTTGCTGGTGCTAGTAGGGCATAGAGAGTTGGAATGAACCCCCATAAACCATCCACTACCCGTTTAATTTGATTTAGGGCCTCCCATCTTCTTTAGGGCTGTTTGGTTGGATCTTTGGACTTTAACTTTTTGGTTGAAACTTTGTGTAATTCATCAGGGTGCGCCCAATGGTTGCCGGTTCTTGGTGCATTGACCAGCAGTTCTGTGTTCAGAGGCCGTAAATGGACCTGGACATGCTACGCTACCTGTGCTGGCAACCATGAGGACCCCCCCCCTCCACAGGAAGTCTTTCAAAAGGCACCCGCCAACGAGGACTGATTGCTTGAAGATGTGAACAATCAGCAGGCAAAACCAGCCCGGTTCCATGGGAAACCACCCCAAAACACCTCCAAACCACCACGTGTCCACTTTCCGGAATCCACAACGAAGCCTGGCTGCGGCGCGACCAAATTTTGTTGATGGCGCCAGAAAAGAAAAGGGATCAAAAAAGCCAGAACCCCGGACAGGCTGCGCGAAAGGGCTCTGGTCCCCTGACGTGGTTCTCGTCAACCGCGTGGCTTGCAGGAGCCATGCGTTCGTGTGGCCGGCTCTAGGATGGCACTTGCGGCGACGCTTCAGCACAAGCGCCTAGTGCACGGACGCTTTGCGCCGTTGCTGATTCACTAGAGGAGTTGCCGGTGGGTCAACATTGTGGTCTATGTGGACCCAAACCAAAGCGGGCCCTGGCGACGAAGGGCCATGGCCTGGCAGAAGTCCCCAAAAGTGGGAAGGGGTCGATCTGCGAACCAGCCATCTGCAGCTTTGAACATCTACGTTCGGCGGGCCATAGGCACATCTCGGAGAAGCCCTGGTAGCTCATGTTCGACGCCCAACGGGCTCCGGCAATCGTCCCCCCTGCATTCAGGGAGAGGATCATGGCTTCAATCTTGCCGAATCCGAGAGTATCGAGGATACGGCGCCCACCTCGACATCCCCAAGGTTGTCTCCGTACGTCTAGCATACCATGCCCAAAAAATGGCGGTGTACGCATTTCCCGGGCAAGTCGTGAACATCTTCAGAAACTGGCCGGAGCCGTCCGCTCTGGTCTTTCCGGGAGCCCTCGCCCTGATCGCAAGGACCGCGAGAGTCTCTCCTGCGATGGCCCGCTCCTTCGCAGCGACTTTTCCAACAGAAGGGGCTGCGCGAAGGATGATCTCCTTCGCCTTTTTGCCCCTCACGCAACTGAAGTGTTCGTTCACTTCATCCTTCAGGAACTCGAGATGAAAAATGTCCTCTCCGCCGAGAACGACATCGTTTCCGCCGCGGAAGGCGGACAGACATCTCGTTCTTTCGAGCTTCCTCCAGATACCTCACCATGAGTGCCCTCTCTTCCTGGGGCTGGACGAAGGTGGGAGGCTTGTACGCGGCGACGTCTCCTGAAAGGTTGGCTGGGGCGCGTAGTACAAACCCTGATCAGTTGATGAGCTCGGTGAGCCGGCTAGCACAAATCTGGCGATTCAGAGGGCATTACTGGACCGCTCTACCCCTGGAAGGAATCTGAGCCAGAGCTCCTCCAAAACCTAAACCACCTAATGTCGAACGCGCATTGTTCAACCTGGTAAATAAGGGGCTAGGTTCCCAAAAGCGAAGAATCCTCTTTCAATTGGGACACTCACATTTGGGGCCGGCTGATCCAAAGACTCAGCCCTGAGCAAGCACCAACTGCCTCGACTGGTGGACATCTTGAGCTCAAGGCCGGCTCACCAAAGCTCAACGTGAGCGACCAAGCACCGCAAGAGCAGCACGTGACACGAGACATAGCGCCAAGCATCGCAAGTCAGGCTCCAGAGAATCCACCAAGCAGCCGACAAAAAGAGAAGAGCGCGGCTGGTGTCTGCAACACTGGATGCCATTGCTGGACAACAAGATGGAGCAGCTTTCTTGTGGTGGGGAGGGAGGGGGGGGGAGGGGCCAAATTTGCTCTAATTAAAAGTTTGACAGATGCCTGATCCCCATAAAACCAGGAGGGTGGCGCGTCTTTTTCATGGCACCCCCTTTTCTGTGGTTTAAAGGGAAACCACAAAGAAAACCGAAACCATTTGGGGTCCAACCTTTAAGAACGAACCACACGGGTTCCGGCTAGGGAACGGAACCACCTTTGGGGGTTCCAACCTAAAAAACGATCCGCCTAAAACAGGCCTGGAACCACCACATTTAGAAGGTCCAAAAAAAACACTGAAACCACCAGTTGGAGGGTCCATTTGGGGGCTCCAACCAAAAAAGAAAAACGAACCACCTAACAGCAAGATGAGAATCAACGGAACCACCTTTCAAATATATATATATATGTATAAAAACACTGGAACCACCACATTTGGGGGGTCCGACCAAAACAATGGCACTACCTAAAAGCAAGATGAGACTCGTTGCCTCCCGCCTCCACAGCTTCAGCTCCCAGGTGTTCAATGCCGCCAGGCGCAGCGCGCGGGGAAATCTCTCGCCTGCGCGCTCTCGGCTTCGCCGGGGATCCGTCCATCCGAGACATGGCGCACGACCCCCCGAGAAACACCATCCGATGCATCCGATTTCTTCGAAAATCCCCCAAGGCCGCTTCTTTCCCAACATAAGGAACGGTCACGGAAAAGCTCTCCGATGTGGCGTCCAAGTTCTTCGAACATCGCGGCAAGACCGCTTCATTCCCAAGGAACTGTCATACGGAGCACCAGCGATGTTCGAAGCGGCAATCGCCCACTTTCGAGTTGAGGCGAAGGGCTGGAAACACCGTCACACTGGTGCCAGGTTCCTGTTGTGTGCTGCCGGATCTTGGTTGAAGCTGGCTAAGGCCGAAATGACAAGGTCACACTGACAGTGCAGAGGCTCTAGCTGCATATCGGCAAAAAGTCAGGCTTTGGGGCGTGCCACGTCGGATGGGTTACTTCTACTTTCCAAGTGGGAAACTGAACAAGCTGCACAAACCCATGAAGCTACACACAAGTCTTCCTTCCACACTGCTCGGAGCTCTTGGGATCTCCTTCTTTCGCCCTCCCTGCCTGGTCTTGAGGGCGCTGCCTCGGCCACTTGCTGGGTCGCGTCCTTTTGGTTTTACTGATGGATGGCAACCTGGCAACATGGAAATCTTTACCAGTGCCATCTATTTCTGATCAGACTCACCTAAAAAGGAGGAGTGATGATGATGTGCGCTGAAGATGCTGACGATGTTGTTGATGATGATGCTGATGGTGCTGGTGGCGATGCTGATGATGCTGGTGATGCTGATGATGCTGATGATGCTGATGATGCTGATGATGCTGATGATGTTGATGATGATGCTGATGATGACAATGATGATGATAATGCCGGTGATGATGATAATGATGATGATAATGCCGGTGATGATGCTGATGATGATGATGGTGATGATGATGCTGATGATGATGATGATAATGATGATGATGATGATGATGATAATGCCGATGGTGATGCTAATGATGATGATGATAATAATGATGATGATGCTGCTGATGATGATGATTAGAAGGATGCTGATTCCACTGCTCCGATTGATGACTCAGAACTGATGACTGACGACTGATGATGATTGATGATGAATGACGATGACTGATGGTGACTGACGATGACTGATGGTGACTGATGATGACTGATGACGATGATGATGGTGGTGATGAAGCATCTGATGCCTAGTTCTTTTGGCGGCACTGTTGCAACATCATGCAGTGTGTTGTTGTTGTTTTTTGTTGTTTCTGATGTCAAGGGGATAGTGTTGGTAAATTAAGGAGTCCACTCAAAATCATCAGAAGAGTCACATGAGCAGATGTGCACGCGCCTTCTTCTGCTCGGGACTGAGCCCAATTCTTCATCTACAAGTTAGCCATTCAGTTCTGCTTGCTGTGTGCAGCCCAAGTTGGGTCCAATGCCACCTGAGTCACAATCAAAACCGATCGGTGCTAAAATGGTCTGCCCAGAACCATGTAAGGAATTAAGAAGGCGGCATCTACCCAGGTCTTGAGCACCTGGCTCACCTTCCAATTCCCCAGAGCCGTGTTTCTATTGTCACAGTTCGCCGAAAAACGAGAAAATCATTTGTCGTCCCAGACGACTATCGACCTACCCTCACTCCGACTAACATGGCACCTGCCAGAGGGTCCCTACAAGAAAATTATCTTCCAGGTACCCACAGGTGCTATGTTAGTGGGAGGGAAGGGTACAAACTCAGACCCACGGCACACCCACAAACCCAAGAACAGTGAGTACAAACCCAACGCTACCCATCTTCCAAGTACCCCACAAACCCACGGAAACTCGCCGAGGCTTGGGCCAGCCGCTCACAGGCGCCGCCCAGGGCGGTTTGGCGCCCGGACCTTCAGCCAGAAATGCCGAAGCCTTCCGCTGGATTTTTTGAAAACGAGAGGAAAGCGGAAGAAAGGTGGAAAGTTACCCTTCAGAAAATCAAACCATGAGTTTAACTACCATGTCATGGATTCATGAGTTGAACAACTAGGAGAAAGCGATGGAAAAACCAAGGTTTCAGTGGCATGGTTGGGAATGTCCACTAAAATGCGAACTTGTACTGTCAGGATATCAACCAAGATGGGGCTGCGCGTAAACCAATCAAACATGCGTTTGCCGTATCCAGATCTGCGCAATTGGAGCCACGGAGCACCGGAAGCATCCTTCGGCTCAGTGCCAAGACTTCGATGTTCGGGTGAAACCGTCTTGCTGACTGAGAAACACAAAGTAACCATCTATGTGTGTGTGTGTTGACTGATACGAGAGTTTCAATGCGGACTGCTTGGCTGACAGCATTGGATCTGCCAGAACTACAAACACTTGTACAGGCTCAAAACAAAAAAAGCCGAGCTGCCAAATTGGAGATGATGAGACAGAAAATAAGAAGCGAATGCAATGAGCTACAATCGCAACGAACAAGACTCGTGTTGCTCCGCGACTGACAAAAACTCATGCGCACTCCATGAGACGTCTCAAAGAGCGAGGTCAGGCAAGCAAGAAGTACGTGGCTTAGTGGGTGAGGACCAAGTAAGTGAAACTACTAATTGGTTGGTGAGTTCACCAAGATTGGTGATTTCAATCAGGGGATTATGTTCACCTACTCACTTCACCTAGTAGTTCGCTTTGCTGAACATACCCCCCAATTCGCTGCATCACCTACTTACCCGACGCGGTTTCAACACATCCAAGCACACACGTGTGCACAGGAGCTCAAAACGATGCCTTGGACCTCCGTCCTTTCGGCCACAAGAGCCTTTGCCGGAGGTTTCCGAGCGTCCAGAAACTCCATCCCTGTCACATTCCTCATGTTTTTTCCCCAACAGCTGACAGCTGGGGGGTCTCAGCCCAGATAGGCTCCGGGGTCCGGGGCGGCCCTGAGGTAAGGTTTTATCAGGGTTCCGCCAGGGTTCCACTAGGCCTAAAAAGAGCACCGCATGCTGTTGGGGATATCACCAGAGCTAATTTTGTCCATGGGATCCCAAGCCAGGCGCCGGGTCAGAGCCTATGGTGTGTTCCTTCGAGCCCGTGTCTGGAACGTCGCGGTCGGCGGCATTGCGAGTGGGCGCTTAGACTGAAAATTCAGGGTTTTAAGGACTTACCTTGAGGCAAACACGGGTAGAATTGGTGGAACCTTGGGATCTTTTTGGAAGATCTTGGGAGAACCGGTGACCTTTGGTGATGGCGCTGAGGCCCACATTTTGCACCCAAGCCTTACCCCTTTTGGCAAAAATCCACCCATGAGTTTAACTACCACGTCCGAGGCTCCGAGCCCGGCTTTTTCCCAACCACCAGCGAGTGAAGTCTGGGTCTTCCCATGGATTTTGTCTAGGTTTTCCAGATTTGAGAGCTTAGAATAAGGGTACCAAGTTTTTTCCTGTACTCGATTTTAGTAGAACCCTCCCAACCAAAAAAGTTGGTGAGAAAGGGCATTCCCCTAGTTGTTGGACTCTGAGCCTTCGGGCCAAAGGTCCATGAGGTAAAGCTCTTTCCCGGCCAGCGCGCAATGGCGCCCGTCCTGGCAAAAGAAAAAAACCCAGCGTTGGTGCCTGGAAGCCTCAAAAGGGGAGGCGGCGGCTTGGGCCTTTGCTTTTCGTAAACCAAAAGGAGACCTCAAAATATGGCACATGCCGATGTGGTGAAAAACCTTCTGTGGATCCTCTTTTTTCTCGAATGGCACTGGGAATCTCTGGTGGTGTCCCAAAGGACGGACGCAAACACAAATCAGGAACCCATTTGTATGGGTGAAGGAAGCCAAAGGGATCCAGTTTGCATGGTGCCTCTGGTGACCGTGCAGAGTCAAAAAGACAGCACCGGCAAAATCTGCAGGGCGATTCACTTGCGGTCCACTCAAGCGGGGAACCTCCTTGGAACCAATTTTCATGTGCCTTTTGGCCACTAGTTCTGTGGAATCACGGGTAAGCCCTGGCTGCTTTTGCCGTAGCCCAGGTAGGTTAAAACGGTACGTGGGTGGCTCGCCTCCTTTTTTGTGGCCCTTTTTGGGGTTGGTGTAAAAGGGGAAACCTCAAAGAATTCTATTTTGGGGGATCCTTTAAAAATTTGACGAACCTATATATCCTTCCGTAATTCCTGTAGTATGTCCCATAGGTTGGCAATTCAAGGAGAAGAAAGTCTGATTGCACAGTTTCACTGGAATCTTTGGAGTCAAGAAAACCATCAGAAACGCTTCCAAGGAAACTGTCATAGCCGGAGCTTGGCGCTTGAACCCCGCTCGGGATTTGAATCGGGTGTTTAAGTACACAACCCTTTTGCATACTCCTTGGGTAAATGACCCCGAAAAGCTTGCTGACATACCCCCTCAACAAAGGGAGTATATAGATCTGATTCTTTGGGTGGCAACCAGGAAAGCCAAGGGGTATGAGCAAGGGGTAAGTACTTCCAGCCTTGGATTGAAGAAAGGACAACGCTTTTGACGCCCCGTTGACAAATCGGAACCCCTAGACTCATGATCCAGACATCAGGCATCATATCTTTTGTCTAATGTTGAGCCTGGATTTAGCAGCGCCCCTATTTATTAATATGGGGGCCCCCACCCCCTCCAAGAGCGATATAAATCCCCACTAAAACCCGGCCCATAAAAAATGAAACAGAGGCTCTGCTTCCGGGGTCAACATGATTTTTGCATTTCGGCGTACCCATGTTGGCGTTCAAGGGAAACCAAACCTGGAAATAGGCCGCGGGCTCCATTGCCTCCAGCACGGCGAGCAGAGTGGCCGAAGCGTCCTCATCGCAAGCGAACCTCGTTTCCGCAAAATGGGTTTAGGGTTTAGGTGAAGTCAACTTAGGCGGGGGAACGAAAGCTAGCCAGCCCAACGACTTCATGTACTCAGGAGTTGCTAGGATACATGAGGATTGAACTCAAACAATGGTTTGTTCAAATAGTATGTGCAAGCATGGTTTGGCCCACGCCGCTCGGAGCTCTTTCTCGCTCTCTTTCTCGTCCTGGTGTCCATTGTTCATCTTGGACACTGTTGAATCCGGAAACAACAAGAAACCTTGCGTAATGAATGTGCGAAGCCCAAAAAATGGCATACTCCAAGCAATTGGAAGTCCAAAGGTGATAAATCATACGTGACGACATTCCAAATCTGCCCTATCCCACCCAAACAAAAGGCAAGGAGTGAGACCCCACAACGGTGCCTATTGCAAAAACTGGAGGGTGAAAAAGAACAGGCCGGGGCCCCTTTTTTTGGCCCCATTTCATGGGTCTTTTATTGCCCCGCCTTCGGCGGTTCTTTTCATGTCCCCAATCTTGATCCCTGAAAGGTACCCTCCTTTCAACCACAAAGGGAAGTGCACATTTTGGGGTTCCCCAAAAGGAAAAAATCGTCTTCCAAAGCTCTCCTGTCAACTTCCATGATTGGTGAAAGGTATCTGGTGGGAAAGGCGCATTCTCCTGGGCTTCCAATGGCCTCCAAGGGCTTCGTGGGCTTTTGGTGTCTTGCGTTTTGCTTCTTCTTTTTTTCCTGGGGCGACGTTGGCAACCGTTTCTTTTCAATCTTGTTGTTGAGTGGGGCAACCCTTTGGTTTTTTTCTTCAAAACGCAAGCCGTACAGAAAACACCGGAAACAGACACATCCAAATGGAACTTCCAATCGTCTGCCACAGGACCGCCATGACGCCTAAAAGGGCGCATATGTTTGCTGCAAAGGACCTGGGGAATTTGAGCGAATCCCTCCTGCAGCGGCAGCACGGCTACGCAGCGGCCATCCTCTGCATCTGACAGCCTGCCATGCAAGCCGATGGCACTGTAAGGCATCGGGACCCGCACGCAGTACGCAGCGGAGCGGAGCCGTCCCGACCTCCAACTACCTCCAAGAAGCTTGAAGGAAAGGATCTGGGTGTGGGTTCAACATAGGTACCCAAAATGGAACCCTTATACCCATCTGGAAATCGGACAGACGCCCGGTCCGAAGGACATATTCCACCATATTTAAAACTCCTGTGGGTCGTGGTCATGATTCCCTTACTGAGAACCTTTGCATTGCTTGTCCCAAACCTCACCCGGAACCAGCTTGCACTTTCATCACGGTGCCCTTGTTTCCCTTAAGTGCGTTGTTGCCGGCGTCTCCACAAAGCATTGGACATCAAGGGCACTCGGTTTAATGGATCCCAAGAAAATGCAAAAGAGCCAGCCACATTCCTTCCATTCGCGCAGAGGCATAGGAAAGCACGTCACCGATTCTAGTTTCAGAGCAATCAATCGTCTCCAGGGTTCGGAACGGTTGGGATTCTCCCCGATACTAACTTGTACTATCAGGGTGTCAACTAAAATGGGGCTGTGCTATTAAACAAGCCTGAGTGATGATCACAGGAGAAGAATGCTACTTCCCTATTCTTTCCAGGGATCCTTCTTTTCAGAAAACCATCAGAACCCGAGGGGAAACAGCTGGTTTTTGAAAAGAATGATGGTTGAAAAGAATGGAAAAGGAATCAACCCCTAGACTCTTTCCAACAAAGTGGAGAGGAGGGTGTTGGTGGACCTCCCATCCCCTTGAAAAGGCACCAGTCGTCCACGTCCATGATCTTCGGAGAAGGGTAAGTCATGATTCGCCCGTGGTCGCAGCAAAAAGGGACATTATGACATTCCTTCATCCCTTGCTATGAGTTGGTCACTTGTGGGATATGGCTATGCGTCAAAACCCCGGTACCCCGGTGAACACCCAGAAAGCATCAGAAAGCCTTCTAAAAAGACAACAATGGTGGTAACCATCCCCATCTTGGGCACCTTAGGTTTTGACCCACCACCATATGTCCTAAATCCCTCTAAACTCTAGTCTGAAGATCTAAGAGTACGGAGCGACGGCCGAACCGACCCGACTGCCGCGACTGCGATTGGCCTGAGGCGACCCGGCAGCAGGGAGACCAGCAGTTGGCTCCCTGAGAGCCCGGCGGTAGCCTGACCCGTCAGTCGCGGTTTCCAGGTCGCAGGTCGCGTGTGGCTTCCAGTCGCGCCAGGGGCGCAGACGGAAACAAGACAGGTGTTTTTTTGCTTTTTTCTGGAGGGTAACCCTTTCATGGTGGGTTTAGAAGGAATCTTATCAGAAAAAAAACCGAAGCCACTTTGATCATCCCCGCTTTCGATCGCTTCCGAAGCCATTTGGTGGCTTCCCGCGGCATGGGGGAAGCGATGTCCATCGCTTCCCGCCGAAATGGCCACTGTAGCCAAGGGCATCTCGTCCAGTTTGATTTGGCCAGCCACTAAAATACACAACAATGGGTGGTGCACCTACCCCAAAATGGTATCCCCTTGGTTTTGACCCACAGCCATTTCTGAGACAACCAAGATCAACCCTCCAAAGCCCAAAGACTGATTTGTTGCTTCTTCCAAAAGGCTGATCCTGGTTGAATTCTCCATTCACCATGCCGTTGCCCCAAACTCATGGGCACATTGCAAGCCCATGATCCATGGGCCAGAGGTCTCTTTTTGCAGAGTGCACTCCCCAAAGTCTAAGAGTCAAGGAAACCAAACCCAGCAATTCTACCTTTGTATAGGAGTCCAAGGAGCTTCTGACTCTTATCCTGCAAACTAACCCCCGCTCCGGGTTTCCTTTTGGTTTCCCTTTCAAAAACCACACCCAGAGGCTCCCGATGTTTTTGGGGCCCTCAAACAGCCAGGTTTCGAGACCGGGTCCCAAACACCTCTGGGGTGTGTAGAGGGGTCGGGTCTTCCATTGAATGCCGAAGCCAGGAGCCTCTGGGCAAAACAAAACTCGGTTGCTTTCTGCTCCCCTGCTAAAAAGTGAATAAATTTTAGTGGTTTAATTCGGAAAACCCAGGAGTTGGCAAAAAAAGTTAAAGTCCTAACATCCCTTGGCAAAATGCACCTCTGAAAACCCCTGTGCAGGTTTTATGGATGGTTCTTGGGGTGTTACACCGTTCTCTGGGCAAAAAAATAATAAGAAAAAAAACACAAAAACAAAAAACAAAAAACAATACAAAAAAAAACACATATTAAAAAACGGAAAAAAGAGGAAGAAGAAAAAACACAGGGAGGCCTTCGGCCGAACGAAGTGTTCGGCGCTTCGGCTTCGGCTTCGGCTTCGGCCAAGCGGCCTCCAAGCTGCTGGGCGCGGCGCAGAAGCCCAGCGCCTTGACCTCCTCCGGGCCCAGCCATCCTCGCGCGAAAGCACAAGGCACAAAGCACAAGGTGGGTCGTGTCTGAAAATGAGCTTTGTGCTTTGTGCTTTGCGATTTGCGCTTTGTGCTTTGTGCTTTGTGCTGATTTTGATGATGATGATGATGATGACGATGACGATGATGATGATGATGATGATGAGGAGGATGAGGATGAGGATGAGGATGATGGCAAATCCATATTCCACAATCAGCCAAGGCCTCCAAGCTGTCATAACAAATGAGTCATAACAAATGAGTCAGCAACAACAGGGGATCATCATTCCAGGATGTTTTAGGTGCGAAATGGATGTTGTCCATCCACAGTATGTCCATTGACGTCAAAAAGGGCGTGGTATGGATATGGGTCAAAATTAAACCACCAGGAATTGGACCGCAGGTGTTAGTCCATGTTACCACTCAGAAGGTTCAATTTTGGGTACCTATGTTTGACCCACAGCCAAATGAGCCTCTAGTGGTGATGATGATGATGATGATGATGATGATGATGATGATGATGATGACGGTCCTCCAGTAGAGAGGGTAGAACAAAGGTACCAACTTTTTTCTGTAGCCTGTTTTAGTAGGGGAACCCTCCCAACCAAAAAAGGGCAAAAGGGCACTACCAAAAAAAACAAGAAGTCTATGGGGAAATCGAAGAAACGTTGAGCCCGTTTGAGATGGGCGAAGTCATGGACCTGCTTGGATGGAAACCCAATGAATGGGGCAAACCACCTACTGTGGATGGACGAAATCCTGCACCACTTTGAAACCATGTTGGTTGGTATTTACAGGGGAATCGTCATTCCAGGGTTTCTTAGGTGGTGCAAGATTTTGTCCACCCACAGTATAAACTGGTGCAGGAGTTCGTCCATCCACAGTATTGACGATGATGATGATGATGATGATGAGGAGGAGGAGGAGGGAGGAGGAGGACAACTTGGGGGTCCGACCCAGAAATAGCTCACCCCTAAATATGCATGATACTTTTCCACACCTTGCGGAAAGTCTCGGTAGCATGGGTTCAACGGTGCTCTTGGATGAACCCGTGGAGGTAAGCACCGGGCACGCGCGAAACGGTCTGGGCTGTGGCCCCAATCGAAAGCTTCACTTGGCTGTGGGTCAATGGAACCCTGGTAAGTGGCAACATGGACCAAAACCTGCGGTCCCCTGGTGGTTTAATTTTGACCCACACCCACTTCACTCCAGACTCTCGGTGAAAACTCGCCGCGGAGCCAAAGTCCACCTCTGGAAATCAATTGAATCAAAACCCGGTACTAAAATGGTCTACCCAGAACCATGTTTCAAGAATTAAGAAGGCGGATATCCGCAACTATTTCTGGCTGGGACTGCTCCTTATTAGCCTTCATCTACCCGAGTTTTGATTTGGTTGGTGTATCAAATCGTTTTAGTGGTTGTCCAACCAAGGGTCATCCCAGTAAAGGAACATTTGATCAACCCCCATTGTTTATCCATGGTTTCAAGGAATGAGGGCAAAGAGATCGCAGTTAAGAAGAAGCAGGATCGTTGGAACGAAGATGAGCGCTTCTCCATTTAGTTTCAGGGCTGTGGGAAATGGAATCCACTTCTGTGATACAACAAAAAGGGCTTCCCAAAGACGTTCAACCCCCATATGAAAAGGGGAGATTCCAACTTGCATCACAAAAGTGGTTGGATAAACCCATTGATCCCACAACCCTCCTGCTAAATGTGTTTTCAAACCAAGAAAACCGACACGTTTCATTCACACGTGCGTTCCATCCACACGTCCACCCCCGAAAGCCAGTGTGTGGAAAGCATAGCCTCTTCAGCTTCCCTCCCAACAACCCTCTTTAGAATTTTCTTGAACCAGCAGCTCGAACACCCAGGACTCACCGCTGTCACGTCTCTCCTGCCACTGTGAGGGCACTGGGCTCCACCTCTGGGGCGCAGCGGAAGAGCCAGACCTCAGCTGAGCGGGGTGCTCCTTGCCGCTTGCGCTTGCGTGGGAGCCTGGTGGAACCCGGTTTCCGCAAATATCGGATACGAGCGAAAAGCGTGAGATTCCAAGTCCAAATCGCAACCAAAGTCTGCAACTTCTGGCTTTTTCGGGACAAAACGTGGAAGTGCCCAGGACCCCTTCGTTCATGAGAGAGAGAGAGAGTGTAAGTTCTTGCAAACCTGACATTCCAAGTCCGAATCGCAACTGCCCCAAGTGTTCCACATCCCCTTTGCAAAATCTCATTTCTCTCCCTTGGCCACAGCTCGCCCCACCCCACCCCCACCCCCACAAAACCCCCCCACCAACCCCCCGCCTGCCCCGAGTGGCAGGCCACCGCACAGCGCCCCGCGCCCAGCGCCGTGCAGCGGATCTCGCATCCCTCGGCGCCTCGAACGCCGGGCAGCACGCAGGGCGCCCACAGCCGGGCCTGCGCCATGGCGCCATACAGCGCGCGCGTCAAACGCGCAAGCGCCTGCGAAACAAGCGAGCACCAAGCGAGGGTAAGTCGGCGAAGGCGGGGAACAAAACGGAAGTGAAAGGTGCGATTGGATATTTTTTGGGGAGTTCGAGTTTTCCTTTTGAAGGTTGACATGGTTTGTGTCTCTGTGGCAACGAGCCACCCATGTGTACGGGTGCCCGGAAATGAATGGATAGACTCAGTCTAGACAAGGTCACGTCATCTGGAATGGTACTGGGAACTTCACTTGAACAAAGCTGGCTCTCCGACCAACAAACCCTCCTCGCACATCGGATGCCGTATTCATAGCTAGGCGTGGTATCTCCTGTACGTGTGCTTGTGCCGGGCCAAGATAACAAGTTGAGGCTAAAAGGATGCGGCGGGTGAGACGAACTGTCCCATCACACGAACGCTGGCAAGGAACAATAGCATATGGGGTTGCCTCAAAAAGGGGGCCATGAAAACTGATCCTTTTGTTTCCCTTTAAAACTACCACAAAACGGGTACCATCAACACAAGACGAGCCGCCCATATCCAGCAATGCCAACTTTGGATATCCGAAGGGCATCCCTTTTGAGTAGGGGATTGATTCATCATGATTAGAGTTAGGCCCAGCTATAGAATGTATATCTTATTGTTTGCTTCACTTGAGTCACTGGTAAAATGTAAAATGTATCCTAAGTCCACCCCAGTCACGCGCTCCAAATTAATCCAAAGCTGATACCCGCCCCACGTTGCCATGGCAGAGGAATGGTCCCTTTCAAGTTGCAAGCAGTCCTCCAGGGCCCCGAACCTCAGGTTCCATGTGGAGGGACGGGTATTCTCTTTGCTTTCAGCTGGAAGAATCTCTCACCGAACTCTCCGAACTCTCTGGTCACTTGGATTGGCCAGGTGCTCGAGCGGACTGCCAGTTTTCCATTGAATCAGATCCGCCAGCCACGCGATGCTGCGCGCACCAGTCCGAGTGTTCTGAGCATTGACCCACATACATTCCTTTGGCAGGGATTGACTCAATTGAGCGCACGACTGCCCGATGACTTTTCCATTGTCAAATGGCTCTGTTGCCTCAATCCCTGCCAGCCTCAAATGTATGAAATCGAAGGTACACGACTGCTTTCAGAAAGATTCACGTAAGTGAGATGAGGTCCATGGAAACGCCCTAAAATACCCACACAAGGGATGCTAGTGTAGAATTTTTTGGATATCCAGACCGAATCAAATGAGTTTCTTTTTTGAGTAGACTGTTATAAAACAAGCAACAAAACGGCCACTGATTTTTGGATACTGGTGATTTTTGACCGAACCTCAATTGAAAGCAGCCGATCGAGCACCGACCGGCCCAGATGCCTTCTCCGAGCGCCTTTGTTCCTCTACCTTTAGAGCGACGTCATGTTTGCCGTGGGTCTGGAAAAGTCAGACATGCCCAGTCGTGTCGTGTGAAGATCAAACACGTTGGGTTGTTTAGCAACCAGGTGTAAACAGTGAGAAACATGATGTCGCCCTCCGTGAGGAGAAGAACTTTGGAGCGTTTGCCGCGTTCGTCAGCTGTGCTGAGTTGACTGGGTGCCCCGATTCCGAAAACGACGCGCAAGTCAGGGCGCTAAATTGCCCGTGTCCTGCAACCCAAAAGAAAACCAAAGGGGATGGTTGTTGTTGTATTTAGTCAGACTCCCAACATCCAATCGAAGTGCTATTTGACCACTCCGCTTCAGCTTTTGCGACCTGGAATTGCCAATTCTGCAACATGAAGATATTCTACAACCCTCGTCAAGAGACCCTTCGGCTTGGTCAACACAATAGCAAACCAGACTTGCCACGTCGCTTTCTAGAACTGTCCTGCATAAGGCGAAATCCTTGGCATCTTTGAAGATATCGAATTTGCCCAGCGGAAACTAAATGGAGTTGCCGTGGCGCTTGAATGCCAACCAGTTGCGAAGAGGCTTCACCGCTTCACCCAGCACAAGCTCACACGCAAAGCATGCCTTTGCATGCCGTCCGACGTGCTTCAGGCATCAGTCATGCCGTTCTGGATATGCTGGAGGAATCTCACCATGGTGTCCTCAAATTCGTCGCAAGCGTACCCAGAGCCTGTGTGGCCCCCAGGAAAGGCTGTGATTGAAGTATCGATGGGTTCCTTCGGTGTTTGTTCCTTTTGGCCCCTCTTTTTGCCAACACCCCCCAAAAAAATGGCGACTCCGAACAAACGACAAACACGTATTTCCGCACAAAAAGAGACAGACCCACATTTCACCCACCAAAAAGACTTTCATGGGTGGAGTGACTCGTCCCAAATTCAATCAGTTTCTGCAGCTTGCCCGGAATCGACTGTAGAGGGTCTCCCAGAAATTGAAGATGGTACCAAGAATGGGATTGACTCAACAAGTCTGGGGTGCTTGTGGTATTCTTTGGTAAGTTGCCGGGTTGTTTCTTTGCTTCTTACTTCGCTTGTTTGTTCGCTTGTTTGTCTGTTTGTTTGTATGTTTGTTCGTTTGCTTGCCTGCCTGCCTGCCTGCCTGCCTGCTTGGCTGCCCGCTTGCTTGCTTGATTGCTTGCTTGCTTGCTTGCTTGCTTGCTACTTGTTTGATCATCTCTGTCTCTCTCTCTCTCTCTCTCTCTCTGTTTCTGTTGCCCGGTGGTTGCGGCGTACTTGCTTGTTTGCTTGCGTCATGTCAGGCCTGCACGTTACCAGGAACCAACGGGCTCCGGTGTTTCTTGTTGGAATCACATATCTTGAAATCACGCCTCAAGGGTCCCGGTGCTTTTTTGTGAAATCCCGCCAAGTCGTGATTTAAAACGGAAAACACTAGGATCCCCAGGCGTGATTTAAAAACCAAATACACGAGGGCCCAGAGGCGTGAATTCAAAAAAGACACCAGGACTGTGGTGTTTGTTTCCTTGGAATCACCAGTCGCTCACGCACATGCTTGCCCGCTTCGCCTGTGAAAAAGAACACGCCAAAATGAGAATCCAAAATGCGGAAATTAAACTGCTGTATGGGTCAAAATCCCATACCCCCAGTGAACATCCCAATCCAACCACTAAAACAGGAAACCTAAAATGGGTGGTGAATTCACCTACCAACCAAAATGGGATCAACCACAACGGTTTTGACAACCACTGCCATCAAAAAAGAAAAAAAAACAGACCCGTTCCGAAGTCCAACGCCACGGGCAGCTCAACTGCAGCTCAGGTGCGGTGCGCTGGATCAGCCCAGTGACGATCTCCATCTGACCTCAGCCGAAAGGCCCTGCTACCTTCCCCTCCATCCCTTTGGTTCAGGGCTGTGGGAAATGGAATCCACTTCTGTGATACAGAGCCGGGAATGAACCCCTTGATTCCACAACCCTGCTTTGGTTTCAATTTGGCTCCCTAAGAATCACTCAACACAAATGTACCACCTCAAAAGGAAGACACACCCGGGGGGGGGGGGGGAAAAAAAAACTCCTCCGTTGATTCCCCCAGATCCCACCGCAAGAATACGAAAACCCCATGCCATTGGCGATCACAGTCGCCATCCATGGAGGCCATCTGCGACTGCATGGCGGACACGGAGGAGAACTGCTTCGTCAGATCCTTCCTGAGTTGGGTGTGGGTCAAGATTTGGTAACCCCGAAATGCATTGGATAAATGACCGGATTCTGCGACTTGCGCTTGCCGCTCCAGCCGCCCCACATCGCACTCTGCTGGGCAGGGCTGTCCGCTTGTTTAGATGTTGGACATGTGCGCTCCCAGGTGCGCCGACAAGCTATCGACTGTAGCGATAAGACCGCTGAACATGATGAATACATGTCTGTTCATGCGCGCTTGCGCACATATCTGTTTCTGACTTCGGGAACGCACACACCCCAGGCAGAGGCCTGTCATCCATCAGACATCCTCAGAGACATTACCCAAGACAACCGCAACGACATCCCCAAAAGGATTTTCCCCAAAGACATCGCCCTGAAGACATGACACATTCCAAAGTTGCAAGCCAAGAAAACCAACCCACAGACCTAGACGCTTTCCACAGACATCCCCTAACTCCCGAAGCACCGCGCCGGCCACGAAATTCAAACCAAAGGCTCTAAAGTGCGGCGTCTGTCACGCAAAGCGCACGGCGACGCGAGCACACGACTTGCACACTGCGCCTGCGCGGCGAAGCGACACACGACGCTGCAAAAAAAAGACGAGTCACGCACAGGCGCAACGAATTCAGCGCTTCAGGAGGCACGCTTTGCGGGAATCTCAACGGCATGGCGAGCTCGACACTCGCGGACACGTCGCGGACAGGTCGCGCACCCTGCGCGAACGCTTCGCGAACGCTTCGCGAACGCTTCGCGAACGGTTGCGAACGTAAACGCGCATATTCTTGGTCACGTCCCAACCCCCAGACCCCCAACCTCTAAACGGGACCCTTCTACGCGTGGCTGTTCCAATGGCGCTGGCGCCAGTTTGGGGGGGGGGATCCGGTGTTCGAAAGGTTTGGGCTTGCTTCCTCTCACCAAAAAGCTGCACTCAACGGAAGCACAATGGCTACTTGGCCGACATCCTAGCAACTGGGTCGACTGGCCGAATGTTGCTTACCATTCTCAGAAGGGGTCGGGCCGGTGGCCACGGAAAAGAGCACCGACATTTTTTGGGGGGGTCGTTCATTTGACACGAGGTGGGTTCCCCTCCGGAAAAAAAACGGGCGGGGGGGGGGGGGGGTTCCCCTCCGGAGAAAACAAACAACAACAACAAAAGCAAAAAACAGTTTGGTCTAATGCCGGCTGAAGTTTCAGCTTCTGCTCGGAGCCGTCCAAGGTCCAGCACACCGACTTCACGTCTTCCTGCGAGAAGGTTGTTGTTGGGTCTGGGTCAAAATGGAACCACCAGGGGACCACAGGTTTTAGTTCATGTTTCCATTTACTGGGGCTCCATTTTGGGCACCTATTTTTGACCCACAGCCATATATGGGGGTACCCTTTACCAGGGTTCCAATTGGAGTACCCTTTTTTTTTACCCACACCCTGTTGTTGAGCGGGCGACCATGAAAGGGCGCAAAGACTTTCTAGGGAACAACGGGCCCACCCCCTCATCCCAGGGTTGCACAAAAAAACACGCCTCTGCTCCCCAGTGAAGCAGTTTAAACAATAGCTGCTTGAACCATGGTTAAACAGGGAGTGGGCCCGAGCGAAGCATTCGCAAGCACAACCTTCCCGACCAGAGAGACAGAGAGAGAGAGAGAGAAAGAGAGAGAGAGAGAGAGAGAGAGAGAGAGAGAGAGAGAGAGAGAGAGAGAGAGAGAGAAAGAGAGCGGGTCCCAGCAACAGAAAACATTTGGTTGCCGTCCTGTTGGTTGTCCTCTCAAACCAGTGCCAAAATCGAAATCGGGCTTCCCAACTCAAAAAGGACAAGCACCTTCTTTTTGTAGCGGAAACTGGGGTGAAATCTGCAACAGCCAGGCGCCCTTAAAGCCCAAACAACTACACAAAGGTTTTGACATTTCGCTCAGCTTTTCCCACCTCTGCCTGGGGACTCGCAAAAAAGATCGGAGTTTCCGTCTCCCGAAGCTGCCAAAAAAAAGAAAGAACCAAAGCGCCTCCAACGAGCCCAGCTTCCGGCTGCCTTGCGATCTGGATCGGTCGATCGATCCATTTCGGGATCATTGCGTCGTTCAGGTTGCTTCCTGATCCGCTACATCAACCCGCCTTTCATTCCTCATGTGTTTTTCTCTTGGCTCTCAGTGGTGACGTTCATGCGTGAAGGGATGGGGTTTCCGCTTGACATCAGGGACGCCGCATTTTCCAGCAGAAACCACAGACACCTCGAATCCCTCGGTGTTTGGGGGGCTGAAAAAGGGACACGTCATTCGTTTCTGGTGTGGAACGGTTGGAAAGTCTAATTTCAGAAGTTATGTGATGATTCTTAATGGTTTCCTTGAAAATGGTTGGCGGTGGCATGAATCCTTTGCGTTCTAATTGTGTTCAGGGGTTCATTTCCAGCTAAGATTCATACCTAGCTGATGTTCAACCCTTATCATGGTCATATAGTCTACCAACCCCTTTTGTCGCATTCAGGAGCATTGTCAGAACCTTCAGGG
>CAUJNA010000103.1:290000-325986 GCA_963377175.1 Effrenium voratum
GCATCACCAGCACCCCAGCCAGCACCCCAGCCAGCACCCCCAGCATCCCCAGCATCCCCATCCCAACATCCCATGACAAGGTCTGCTATTCCCACTCTGCACTGGTGCAATTCTCTGTTGCTTCCTTCCTCCTGGTGTGGTTGGCGACTTGAGTCTGAGCCCTGTCCAGAGGTTTGGCTGAGCGCAAGGGCTCTTAGAGGGTTCTTAGTGGCTTTCACCAGACATTTTGTCTCGTCACCCCATCTCGGACCAGCAAATCCGACGAGAAGTTTCAGCTCGACGAGAGGTGTGCGCACGTGAACCAAAACTAACTCCATTGATTCTTCTCTTGCCAACACCTGAGTCAGGAATTGAAGCGACTGCCAGTGGTGATGCCTCAAAAGGACGGTGGTTGTCGGACCAATTGGCTTTGGCTCAAACCTACCTAGGACACTGCTACTTGAAACCCCCTTCCAAGATCAAACAAAATAAGAAACAACCAAAAAGAACTGAGAAACTTCAACTATCAAAACTCTTCAAACAACTCCAAATAAAGAAAACAGCTTCAACTATCACAACTGAGCAACTCCAAAGAAAGAAAACAACTTCAACTATGAAGACTGAGCACCACCCTCATAAACCAAGCTTGTTTCAAGGGGAGCCAAAGGGTAAGGGTTTCCATGTGAGCGGTCAATCATTCCCCAACTAACCCATGTCCTGCTCGCATTGTGCGTTTCCTGTGCCTCCTACCGTAGACAACGTTGAAAAAATAGAACCTCGAATCCCCTACGTGTCCACGAAAGGGTCCAGAACCCCCCTAAAGAATCACACCCAAAAACAGGTAGGCAAAACTATGTTTATGGTTTGTGGTCCTTACTAAGAATCCGTGTGGTTGTCTACAACCCCTACATTATGGGGGCTGGGGGGGAGGGGGAGAAAAAGGGAGCCCAAATAAGCCCTATACATGGCCTTAATAGGGGCTTAACAAGGAAAAAAAAAGTCCCTCCCCCTCCCCTCCCTCCCCAGCCCCCATGACTACAGGGTCTCTGACCCGACCTGCCGGAACCTTAGAGGAGTCGGAGTCCCGGCGCTTTGGCGCGACCCGACCGCCGCACTCCTGGGAGACCTTCGCCTCGGCGAAGCGTTCCCGGGCCAGCGCCTCCCAGTCGCCTCGAAAAGCGGCGAGGCTGGGCTCGGAGGAGTCACGGAACAGGGAGAAAACCGGGAGAAACATCTGGGGGTTGACCCACCATGCTTCCAGAACTGAGGCGCACACCTTCACTTACCCGGGTTTTGATTGTGGCTCTGGGGGTTGATCAAAAGCTCCGATGAAGATGGGATGAGCATTGGGGAAAACTAAAGGGAGGCATGAAACATCTGCCAGGTCCTCCCGTGGAGAAGTTAGAATGAGTTGGTACCCGATATATTTTTTTCTGGACGTCTATTTCTGTCGTCGATTTTTCTGTACTAAAGGGAGAAGGGATGCTTGCGAAATCCAGAAATTGCACCACGAAATGAAACCATAGTTGAAACCATTGATTGTTGGTATTTACAAGGGAATCGAATCATTCCAGGGTTTCTTAGGTGGTGCAGGATTTCGTCCATCCGCAGTAGTGCTACTGCTACTTAAGAAGGTTGTAACTATGCTTGGATGTTCTAGAGGTTCTAAGAGAGCTCGATGCATGCACGGCGACAATTAAGTCCGGATTGTGGCCTGTAAGAGTGTGGCTTGTCCAAGTGGGCCCCGTTCCGCCTTTGGCTTTCCTGTGAAACCCCCCAAAATGAACGCACATATATATATATATATATATGTATACTGATATATACACACCTTGGATACAAGCAACATGTATAAAGTTGTACTTTTACGTGACACGTCATGTTCAATATGGTCCAACTTCATTGCTTGCACACTTGTTGTGGGTCAAACACGGGAGGCTTCAGCATGTTTGAAAAGCTCTGGATCACGATCGCGTTGCTCTTCAGAAACAATGTGTTTTTGTCTTTGTTTGCCTTGTTTTTCTTCGTAGCAATAGGTGGGTGCAAATGGAAATCAAGCGAAGGATCACAATTCATTGTTTGGCCAATGGCTTTGCACATCACTATTGTTTGAGCCATTAGAAATCACTCCAGATGGGAATGAAAGAAGCTTCAAAACAACAGGACACAAGTCTCCAAATGCCTCCCTGAAAGTTGACCAGATTTGGGGAAAAACATATTGCCAAGTTGGCAGGGAGATACGTCTGTGTGTGTGTGTGTCTCAGACATGTTGGTGCCCTTGGTGTTTTATTTTTCAAAGCCAGGAGGTCTTCCCAATATTTACAAACCCTTCAAGAAAATAGACATGTCGCAATGTCCTCCAAAAAGTTTCGTGTGGCAAGCCATGCTCAGCATTGCCAGGCTAGGGAAAAACTTGGGCTTGCCCAGACACGCAGGAGAAAGCATGTCCAGCTGGTTCTACCAAGATGGTCGCACTTTCACTCCCTCACATCAAAAACAATGAAACTCAGCTCCGCTTGTACGTTTCGGCCATGGTGCTGCGTAAGGCCCCTCAGTGGGGTTTCGAACCCCCCCTCCCAAACCCCCCCCCCCCCGAACCAGACACAAACCCCCCGGAATTTTTCGAGCCCCAACTCAGAGCCGCAAATGCTTGTTCCTCCCCCTGAACCTGACCCGGAAACCCACGGAAATTCGAGCCCCAAAGTCGGCCACGGCGCTCATGATCTCCACGGACATCCGCGGCAGCGCGCCGGAGACCCGCGCCACGGCGCCCTCCAGCTGACTCTGCCGCTCCTCCCACGGCCGTGGCGCGCCACGGCCGCGGAACGCGCGGAACGCACACGGCTCGGGAGGGGGGGGGGGGTTGAAATGCGGCGGGGAGCTCCAAGAACTTTTGCGGCTGCGGGTTGTGGAGGGTTCACTTGTGGGTGTGACAGGTGCAAGTGCCACTTCCTCCTTTTGGGAGTATTGAAGTGGAGTCACTCGTGGCTCCCACGAGTGCCACTTATGGAGAGATGGATATTTTCACCAGTGGATACAATATAACTGGACTTGTTGCCTCCAGCTTGGGCTTTGTCCCTTCCTTGGCGTGGGAAACTCCCAAAGAAAAAATATTCCGCGGTTCCGCACGTGTTCCCGCCCCCTCTTGCCCAAAAAGATACGTGGAGTGGCTCCTTTGGCAGGGCGGGCGCTCCCTTTGCAAAACCGGCTTGCCACCGTTACACCGCAAACATTGTCACCATCATTTTACACATGGGGGCAAACTAGTGATTGTTCCACAACACATCAACCACAACTATCGTTTTTTTGTTTTTAGCAGCACATACAACTATCGTTTTACAGCACCAAAACCAAATGAGCCCAACATCTTGCATCATTTTGCAACGGACCGCTTCAAAGCTCCAGGGCTCCCGAGTTATTTCCCCTTAAAACATCACCTCAAGGGACACTCACCTTTCATGGTTGCCAAAAAGGTGATGTTTAAAACCACCAGACTCTTTGAAGCACCACTCAGGTGCTACTGAGGCCTTATTCGCAAAACGGTGCCTCCTTTGTTGCCGCATAAGGGTTAGTGCCAAAATGGGAGGATTGCCCAGTTCCACTGGGCAGCTCCCCTCAGCAGCTGATGGGAGTAGGATTGATGCCACTCCCACAGCGAGGGAGAAATCCTCCCACCTCACCGGATGCCCTCCCGGCATCATGGGTGAGGAAGGAATGTAGCGAAGATCCGTGTGATCAATTCGCTCTCGACTGAGGGGAAGACCCGGTTCTCAGTCGGGAATTGCGGGTCCGGATGAGTAAGCTCATCCGCCCACGTGTTGAAGTCGCGTTTCACATGCGACGGCCCCAGCATGACCTGCTGGTCATGCAGCGTGAGCACAATTTCCATGAGGATGGCCGCATTGGGCATCCTACGAGTGGAATCGTTAAGAAGGGAGAAAACATTTCCCTGGTTATCACTAGCCACCAGGATCCTAGTGTGAGAAGCCGAGCCGGCTGCACAAAGCAGAACGGCCCTCACCAAAAGGAGGAGGCCGAAGAGCTCCAAGGCCGCTATCGCCCGCTGTGGGTCCCCAGTAGTGAAGGCCCACGGCTCGCCCTCCGGTGTGATTTTGTGCTGGAACCACTTAACACGGGACTTGTCGGGGTTGGGCACGTCCGAGCACCAACCACCCACCCATGCATGGTCCGCCTGTCTGCCAGCTCCCGCATCAGATGCCCCCGTCCATGGGAGTGTGGGAGCAAATGGGGATGCCAGTGGGAACCTCTGGTTGAAGAGTCTCCCCAAAAGTATGGCCAGAGCACGAACCAGCTTCGGTGGCCTGCCCGAAGTGGTGCAGGCCTTCTTCCAGCTCCAAAAAGGCTGGAGGAAAGGTTTCGTCAATGGGCACGCCGAAGTAGCCCATTGAATACGGCCTAGGGCTTGTTCCACCTCCTTGCTGGTGAAGATGTCCCCCTGGGCCAGCCGTTTAAGAGTGGCCAGGATTATGACGTGTTTGACTGGAGCCAGCAGTACACAGGGCGTGATTGGGTCCACCACAAAACCCAACCAGGTATTGATCGGGGAGAGCGCCGTCTTCTTCCAGGAAAGCGGGACTCCCAGCGCCAGCAGTGTAGCCAAGATGGCTGTGGCGTCCCAGTCCGCCCGGCTGCATCTGAGGACCCAGCAGTAGTCGTCCACAAAGACTAAGTGCCAGTCCACATGGGAGAAGATGTAGTACAAGAGCCTGAGCACCAGGGATGCCTTTCTTCCCCAGTACAGCTGTGCCGAGGCCATGCCGTACGTGCCCACTCTGTTGACCCACCACCGGTTTTGGATGCAGGCCACCTGGTATTTCCAGTCCTTAGGGAGCACTTTAATACGCCTGTGGGCCTTGGTGACATCCGCCTTGAGGATGATGAAGGTTTCCCCCTGTGTCGGCAGCTGCCTTTTCAGGGGTTCCCCCCCGCTCCCCCCAGGGCATTCTGTGCCCGGGGGGGTTGGGGGGAAGGGGGCCCTCCTATCAGGGCCCTCGGCACCTGGGAGTGGTCCCTTTCCTGAAAGTGTCGATCCCAGAGAGACGTCCATGCCGCCGGAGGTATCCATAATCCCCCTGCCTCGGCCCTGGGGGGCAGGCTGGTGCTGCGGGGGTCCCTCTCAGGGCCCTCGGCACCTGGGGACTGCCCCTGCACCGGCTGGTGAACATCCCGAGGTCTCTCCTCAGTGTTCGGGAGCGTGGCCCCAAGTAGATGGGGATGGTCCGTCGCTGTCCTGAGCCAGTGGATGGCGTGGAGGCAGTCTCCGACCATCGGTGCAGTGGTCTTCTCCCCTGTGTGAGCCTGGATGTGTGCGTTTGCTCCCCCTTTGGAGCCATCGTAAATCGTCCTGATCTTGTCCGACTCATCAATCCCTGCAAGGGGGCCCGGGCAAAGTTCCTCCGGTTTGCAGCGGCACCTCTCCGCCGCCTCGGAGCGAGTGAAGGGCCCGTCCACCATGTCCAAGGCTCGTTCCTCGTAAAAGGTTGATTCGATTTCCTCGGCAAAGAGTTCCGCCGTTGGGTAGTTATCATGAGCCACTGGCGGGGGGGGGTCTTCCCCCAGCCAGGCTTCTCCCTTAAGCTCCTCCTTAGTGGGCCAAACTCCCGGGGAGGTCAAGGTAGGGTCCGAGACTCCCAAGGGGACCCCCTCTTTCAGTGTCAGGGGGAACTCCCAATCAGGGTCACCTGAAAGGGATGCCAAGTGCGACACTAAGTCCAGGAGGAAGGGTTGTCCTGGGCATCGTTCATGGAGGTGCCTCGGTCCTAGGATAGCCCGCAGCTCCTCGAGGTCGGCTTCCTGGAAGGGGTGTGTGGTGGCACCTGATGCCAGGGACATCCGGACCTTGTCAATCCAGGGCCTGGTAAGGGTCATGATCAGGGCGCCCAAAGTAGCCAAAGGGGAAATTCTCCGAAAGGGGTTGAGCCTCCCCGGGGGAAGGTTTCCCCCCCCCATCTCTCAGGGGGCGTGAACGGAAACCCAATTGGACAATCGCAACTCGGTCAGTGAGGCGTGGGACCCGGAAAGCGGGCAGACATTCGGGGCGGTCCAGGACCTGGTCCCCTTGTTCTTCCTTTTCCAGTTGTTCCGCATCTCCGGCCATCGGGGGCATGGGAGATGGGAAGTCTGGACTCATAGTTCCACGAGGGCTTACGGTGTCAGCCTCATGGTGGATGTGCCCGTGCTGGCGGGGCTTCGGGGCATTCTTGCCTCCGGGCTCTGGGCCCTGGTGTGACGAGGAGGGACCGCCTCCCTGATTGGGTCCCCGTTTTCCCCGGGGAGAAGGGCCCCCAGAAAGGTCCGACCCCCTTCCCTTAGGTGGTTCCTTAGGGTTTCCCGGGAATTGTGAGGGGATCCGGATGTGCCCCGGCGCTGCGAGTGACACAGCGATGGCTTTGGCCAGGCCTGCCATCATATCCCAGGGGTATCTGCTGAGAGTCGAGGACTCGCTGGTGCCCACATGTGACTGATGTGTGCACCGCATTTGATCCCAGTCCTGGATTGGGAGATCCGTGGCAAGTGTGGTGGCCTTCTTGACCAGCTGGCCCAGGCGGCACTGGTCGAAGGAGATTGCTGTCAGGGAGTTTTCCTCCATCCAAAGCTGCCCCTCCTCCGTGATCCAGAAGGATGAGCATTCCTTGGCTTTGGGCAGCGAGCTGCTCACCACTGGGTCCTCCGGGTGCTCCAGGAAGGATTTTGGCCCTGGCAGAGAGACCGCCGATCTTGAGGCCCTTGCCAGGCTGGTGATGTACATCTGCCTCAAAATGAGGGTACTGTCCTCATCAAGCTGAGTCTGGGCGGCCTGGTCCAGGTGTGGGAGGCCCCAAAGTGTCTCTCGAGTGCGTCCTCGCACCGGGGTGGGGGCCCCCGGTTTTGGTATGTGGCGCAGGATGGACCATGTCCTGCAGTTGGGTCCTCCCCCAATGAAGACCACTCGGCCCTGCTTTGCTGCCGTGCAGAGCGCTCCATACAGCTCGGGTTGGAGCATGTCGTGGTTCCCTTTTGGTCCCGATCGTAGGATGTCTACTGCCACCACCATGCTGGAGAGGTGCGGGTAGTTGGCATGAAGACAGCTGTCTAAGGAAGTTGGGTCTTCCTTGCCTGCATAGAGCAGGACAATGATGGGCCCACTGGATGGAACTTTGGGCGATGTGCCCTGTGTCCATCTCAGCCGCTGTGCCAGGCGCTCCGGGATGTTCTCCATCCACGGGAAGGTGTCCCCTCCCGGTGACAGCTCCGTGGGACTTGTCAGGGGGGTAGCTGAAAGGCGTTGGCCCCCTTCATTCAGCCCAACAGAACTCTTATGAAAAACCACCGGGTCCTGCTTGATGATGTTGGGCGCCGGAAGTGGGATCGGCTGCCTCCTGGGCGTGTTCCTCGGCGTTGCGGTGTGCTGCCAGTCCGGCACTCGGGCCTGCTGGGCGCGGCCCCCCGTGTCAGGGCCCTTGGCACCTGCGGGGAACCGTCCCGCCCCTGCCATCTCAGGGCCCTCGGCACCTGTGGCACGGGGCTGCGGCGTTGCCGTTGTGTCAGCTGTGTGGTTGTTCTGACCCCAGCTGGGGTGTTGTGCACGCTGGTTCTGTCGTCCCCATCCTTGTTCCGCCGAGGAGGGCCGCCACCTGGCCTGTCCCCCCCCTGTGTCAGGGCCCTCGGCACCTGCAGGAGGGGGCTCATGTGCCTGCTTGGGGCGTTTTCGCCCCCTCTCGCCCCCCCGGGCCCTATCAGGGCCCTCGGCACCTGAGGCCTCCCGGGGGGTCGGGGTCCGAGCCCCTAGTCAACCCGGGCAGTCCTGCGGGAGGTGGTCTCCCAGGCAGATGCGGCCCGTCGCCAGGATGAGGTTGCACTTGTGCGTGCGTCCGCAGTTGCCCGGGCAGCGCCCGCGCATCCAGTTGTTACAGAACTGGTTCCCTTTCGGATCGGTGGCCGCCTGCTTGTTACTGCCCCTGGAGGCCTGATTGTTCGGCTGGGGGGGCTTACCTTTCCCTTTGCTCCCAGGCTTGCCCCTGGACTTCCCCTTGCCCCTGGACTTGTTCTTGCCCTTCTGGGGTGGTGCGTAGTCCATGGATGTCCTGGTCTGTGGGCGGCCCCTGGAGAAGGTCCTGATCTTCTCATAGACCTCACGTGTCCAAAACAATGTGTCCTGCCTTACCGACAGCATGGCCGCCTTGAGGGTGCTGCCCTCATGCATCTGCTCGTGAATCTTCCGCCATGCATTGCGTTCGGCAATTGCCAGGACGTGGTCCTCGGGAGGGGGAAAACGGCCCCCGATGTCCTCCCCATAGAACCACTCGTACCAGCTCTCCAGGTCCTCTCGGGTGATGTCGAACTGGCCGAACTGTGGAAACGATAGGACGCACATGAGGAGGGTGTTCCGGAACACCGCGTGCATCCTCTCGAGCTGGTGGCGAGTTTTCGGCTCGCCCCGCTCTTCCACCTCGTCCTCCCGGTCCCAGCCATCGACCGTGGTCTTCTTGGCGGTCTTCCATGGCCGTTCTCCTGGTTCCGGGAGTGCGCTTACCAGGTATTTCATGGGGATGAAGCCGATCTCGCCTCCAGCGCAGAGTTTGAACTGGCGCTTCATCAGCTGGTCGCTTCCTTGCAGGGCCAACTTGGGTTTGGTGAGTTTGGTCTTCTCCTCCCAAACCCTCTCCAGCTGTCCCCGTTCGCACGAGACCGTGAGATTCGGGGCAGTGTCCCCGGGCGTGTGCGGCCCGGGTCCCGATGTTGCATGTGCCCCCACTCCCATGGATCGTTGAGCCGCGTGAACCACCTGGAACATACGGGCCGCGATCAACCGGGAGGTCACATCCGTGTAGCCGTTGTTGTTGGGGGCGAAGCCCAACTCCCTCGGCGCCGTCTCCCTTGCCCGGTCGGGCGAGTCCCACCGGGTCGCGAGGTCCTCCATCGAGACAAAGCCCTCATCAGACAGCGTCGCTTGGATGAACCACGGGATGCCCTTGAGGACCATGAGGTTCCTGGCGGTCTTGTGGAGCTTGGCCACTGCGTCCGTATACACTCCAGGAATCTCCTGTGGTGGTGCCACCAACTCATCCGGCGGCACCGCCATGGTGTGGGTGGGCGGGATTTCAGATTCCAAGACAGAAGGGAAGTGCCCACTTGAGCCAAAATGGTGGCCCAAGTGGACACTTACAAAGAGTCAAGACAAGCGACCACCTACGGTTAACACTTTAGCCCAGACTCTTTGAAGCACCACTCAGGTGCTACTGAGGCCTTATTCGCAAAACGGTGCCTCCTTTGTTGCCGCATAAGGGTTAGTGCCAAAATGGGAGGATTGCCCAGTTCCACTGGGCAGCTCCCCTCAGCAGCTGATGGGAGTAGGATTGATGCCACTCCCAACGGACGGATCGCATCAGCTGCCAATACCAACGGACGAGCTGGTCGTTGGGGGGGTCCTCCTTCCCCGTATGCCGTGGGGTCCCGCTGTCGCATCTCAGGGCCCTCGGCACCTGTGCGTGCAGCTGCCCTGCTGCGGACCCTGGGGGGTGCCTGGGAGAGCGTCTCAGGGCCCTCGGCACCTGCGCCCTCCCCCTGCCGCCTTGCCTGGAGGCACGGGGGGAAGAGTGTCAGGGCCCTCGGCACCTGCTCTATCCCCCCTCACTCAATTTCCGGGAGGACGATCGCCTCCTTGTCGGACTGAGTGTCCACGCTCTCGTCAGTGTCCGAGGAGAGGGAGATGGAGGCCTCGGAGTCCTGTGCTGCATAGGGCTCCACGGCCATCCACGTGTTCGGGAAGGTGAAGTGCCGGAAACATCTGGTGCATCCTAGGTACATCTCCGGTTCAGCATGGAAGTCCTGCTCCGCCAGCTCCGAGATCTTGGGCGGCCCCGGCCTCCAGCCACACCCCACTGTGACGCCATCCGTGTCCAGTAGGTGCATGCTGTAGGCTTTGGTGGGACCCTTTCGGGCCGTGGTGGCAATCACCGTCAGTGGACCCCGAGGCGGAGGCACCTCATCTGCAGCCACCTTGGTGATGGCCGGCTTGTCGGCGGGGATCACATCCCAGCTGGCATGTGAGGGCGGTGTGTCCGGGACTTCCTTGAACAAGGCCTTTGGTGAGGCAGGGCCCTCCACCCTGTCCGCCCAGTCCTCATGTCCGAGGTCGACTCGGACCGCCCTTCCTGCCTCGAGCTGCATGGACGGGAGCTTCTGGAGAACCTGGTCCCAGATGGAGCACACCACGTGTCGCTTCTCCCGGGTGTAAACATCCGCCGTGGATTCCTTGAACCAGTTCCCCAGGTACTGGCGTTGGTCCCTTGGTATGTGAGCCTGGAATGCACAATCCGGCATGAAGACCCGGAAGGAGTACCACGATAGTTCCGCCACATCCTTGGCTGGCGCGCCCTGCTTCCCCAAGGCGTCTTTGAGCCACCTCAGGGACCTGTCTGGGGTGCCTGGGCGGGGGATGAAACCCGTCCTGTCCTTATTGATCGTGGGGATCAGGTAGTCCATCTCGCGAAACTCCTCCGAGGCCCTGAATCTCTTCCACCACTTTTCCAAGGGGATCCACCATCTGGCTCCCGAGAAAGAGAATAATGGGGCGATGAGCGGGACCGGGTTCCGTTTGATGGCCACTGCCGACGTGGTCTTTGTCTGCCAGGCGAGCAGCTCCAGGGTGTTGCTCGTGGACCTGACCGTCTGCGGCGAGGTGTGCTGCACGTCGTTGAAGCGAGCACTGCAGGCTAGGTTGAACCTGGCCATCGCCATAATGTACCTGTCTACTGCTTTGGTCAATTCCGGGACCCGGTTCTCCGAGGGGCTCCCTTCCGCCCCTTGTTCCAGGGCCCAAACAATCGCCCGGGTCGGAACCACCGCTTTCCGCTGTGGCTTGACCTGGGTGTCCACCAATGTCTCTTGGATGGCTTTTCGCTTTGCCAGGAGCTGTTTGTGTTCGTCAACGTTGAGCATGCCGAGTTTAATGGAGAGCCACTTTAAAGTGCCCCACCACTTCTGGAGCTTCGCCGGGGTGACCTCCAGCGTGACCGCCTGGTTCATGAGGTGCCGTACGTCCCCGGCCGTCCAGGGGAGGTTCTGGAAGCCGATCTTGCGCATGCCCTCATAGGCCAAGCAATGTGCTCGGATGGTCCGGAAACGGGCATCTCCGAAAAGGTGGCCAAACTCCTCCAGCTCCTTGACCCCCATCACCTGGTGCATGTAGGGGATCTGGTGGCGGAAGGGAATGAAGTAGCCCAGGAGGCGTTCCAGCCACCTGGCCCTCAAGTGCTGTTCCAACGCTCGTTGGGATGTCGGCAGTTGGGTTTTGATCTTCCCTGGTTTCCAATGCCGCCACTTGTTGGCCACTGCCAGGACATCCGGGGCCTCAATCGATCCGGAGAGGATCCACTCCTCACGGTCCCGGATGGCCTGTTCCAGTTCCAGTGGAGAATAGGTGTACGATTGTCTAGCGCCTGCCGCACGAAACAGAAGTTGCTGCAGGGTCTTAGTAGCGAGCTCCAAATCCGCCTCCTCCAGCGGTTGTGGTTGGGAGCCGAGTATCCTTGCGAGGATCAAGTTGTAGGTGTCCGAGGCCACCAGGACATGGTTATCGTCGGGTGCCATCCCCACGATTCGTGTCCACGGTCGCGGGTCGAAGACCACCGCATCCGGGTTGGCAACCTGGTCCTTTTTGACCCATTCCAGGCAGCACGCCACGAGGATTTCCCCGTCCGACTGCACTGGTGCAAATCCAAGGTCATGCAAAATCAACTGGACCGCGGTTGGGGCCCCTAGGAAGGTCGTTCCAAACGGGGAAGGGAGGCGGGGCCTCCACATCATCATGATCCACTCGAGCCCGGAGCCAAATCCCTAGGCGCCAACCCCAACCCAACAACAGGGGGGGGCCCCAAAACCCCGGAAAGCCAAACCCGAAAACGGGGGGGGGGACCCGGGGAGCCTCCACGGAAAGGGAAAAACCAAACGAGGGGGGGAGCCCAGGCGCACTCCGGACCAGCCCAAGCGCGCCCATTTTTCTCGCCTGGTACAGGTCAAGGCCTGTGCTGTGCCCGGGGGGGATATCAGCGCCATCGGCAGCTGTCCTCCCCCGGGGTGCCCTGCGAGTCCGTTCCGGATGGCCGCAGTGCTGCATGATCACACGGCCCCCTTGGCAATGTCGTCAATGCGCTTGAGCGCCGCCGCCTCCGGGTTCCGGAGAATCAGCTCCCAGATGGCATCTGAAACATGGCCGGTCTGGGTGACGTGGCTGAACCTAAACCGTGGGACTTTCTGGTCCACCACGGAGACATCCCGCAGCGGGGCAGACGGCTCTACCCGGCGGTAGAACTCCAGCCGTTCCTTGACCCAGCGGTTGTACAGTCCATCGGGCGGCTCGTCCAGCACCAGCTGAAGGATGGCCTTGCCGGCCCGGATCTGGAGGAGGCGAGTGCCCCCTCCCCCGGCGCGCCAGTACCCCTTGCAGTACTTGCACATATAGCCCCCCCGGGTCTCCCCCTTCGTCTTGGGGATGAGCTCCCATGGGGTGACTGAGCTCAGAACCAGGCCGCACTCCATGTGCGCCCAGAAGACGTGCTTCGTCTCTGCCGAGAAGTTCTTCTTCTTGTAATCCTTGCCCACCACGCCGTGGACGTTGTCCGATGTGATGGGGGGGTAGACGATCCCCTCATCGCCCTCTCCTCCCCTGGGGCGGATGTCAGGGCCATCGGCACCTGTCCGGCACCCGGGGGCGGAGGGGTCCAGGCCCATCAACTTGATCATGTCGTTGGTGTATCCGAGCTTGCGGTAGATGGAGGGGGCCACTGAGTCGGGGACTGCGCCGACCCACCACTGCTTCGTGTTGCAGCGCCAGTTGACTTTCACCTCCGCCAGGGCCCCCGGGCCTCCAATGCGGTCCATGAGGGCCTGGTACACCTCTGGGAACTGCTGGAGACTCTCCACCGGGACCGATATGCGCTCATCACATACCGCCCGGAGGATCATCTGTTCCTTGGAGTCCGCCACGTCCTGGACCGGGAGCTGCATTACCTCCGCCGGGGTGTCCGTGAGGAAGGCCCGGGCCGCAAGGACCTTGCCCATGGCCCGGTAGACCAGGCGCCACTCCGGTCCTGTCTGCGGAAACGGAAGGCCCTCCTCCTTCAGGAAGCACCGAGCATCTTCCTTCAGGGTCTCCCAGCCTTCCAGGCGGATCTGATTCTCCCCAGAGCTGGCGCAGAGTGAAGCTGTGACCAAACATCCCCAGCAAGCCTGGGAGTGTCCAGGACGAGATCTGGCGCGCCCAGTGGAAGTCCTCCTCCGGATCGTGGGGGGCCGCCCAGAAGATGGATCGCAGGTCCTCGGGGTATGGTCGGTCCCCCGCCTTGGCCTGCTGGTTCAGCTCCTCAACGGAGTACCTGGCCCATGGGAGTCCACCCGCCTGGTGGTTCCTGGGATGCGTACCCTTTTCCAGCGCCTCCGGATTCACCTTGGTGAGGTTGTTGGCCCAGTCCGGGACGTGTACGGGCCCCGGTCGTCGGACCCAGCGGCCCGCAAAGATGCGGACCTCTCCGACACGCTTGCTCATCATCCAGCGTAGGACCGCGAGCTGCACCTCCGGGTCCTGGGTGTCCAGGCCCCCCGGGGTGGCGGACGGCTTGTCAGGGCCCTCGGCACCTGAGCTCGTCGCACCAGAGCCCGAAGATGGGGGGATGGTGGGCTGCCTGTCAGGGCCCTCGGCACTGGGCGCGCCGCACCAGAGCCCCCCGCCTTTGGAATGGGGATCCCCGCCAGATCCGGCAGATCTGCCAGGAGTGCCGCTGGAAAGGGGTTCCTCCCCAGCGAGATGACCGCCTTGGCTTCGAGGTAAGAGTCCGTGAGGGACGTGAGGTCGTCCATGCTGAAATCCCTCCATGCCGTGGTCGGCTCAAAGACCCCTGTCTCAATGGCAACTCGGACCTCGCTAGGCCACGCACTGAATGGAGGCTTGATGGGCTCGAGCATTCTGGTCTCGAGGGCGCCCTTCGCTTGTCTGGCCTGGTGCTTTGCCTTCGCCTCTTCCGCAGTGGTCTGGGCCTGGAGGAGCTCCGGTGTGGGCCTCCCCCAGTCCGCGCCCAGCTTATCCAGCAGCTTCTCGCGGAAGAGGTCCAAGTCCAAATTCTTGAGGAGTTGGCCCCCATCGCCTCCTCCATCGATGGCCCCTCCTTGAAGCTCGTGGAGGACCGCCGCGGATCGCTCCACCGCTGCCACCTGGTCTGCCTTCTTGGCCTCTTCCTGGGCGATGGTGGTGGCGTTGAGCCGGGTCTGGATTTTGAAGGCCTTCACTGCCGACGGGTGGAAGGCCCTGCACTCCTGGCCCTCTTCCTTGTCGCCCGGCAACGGGGGCCTTTCCCCCATTGGGGCCGTCAGGAAATCCTCGTCCAGCTCCATGGGGCAGTTCCTGATCACCGCCCGGACCGAGGAGGGAACAAAATCCGAGAAGCTGGCCTGGTCCAGGTTCTCGCATGCCATCGGGTCGGTGGCCAGCTCGCTGACATCCACCGAGGCGCTGAGCTTGAGGTCGCGGGCCCGGTCCGTATCAGGGCCATCGGCACCTGCGGACCGGGCCGCCGTCCAGACCGCATTGCCCTGGTCATCCACTGTCAGCTGCCAGTGCGTGCCCGCCATTTCCAGGGTGGCCAAGTTGGACGCCGTGTCGATGGGCTCCGTCTTTTTGCCGCACCCCATACACTTCCTGGCGCCCTTCTTCACCCAGGGCATGGTGCAGCAGGGGCAGATCCAGGATGTGGGCTCCTTACCCAGGGGGCGGTTCTCCAGGCCCCCATACCCCAGGCCAGCGCGCTTGCCAACCTTCTGTCCCGGGGTGCTGAGCAGGGCCTCATGCTCATACTTCATCTTGGCGATGTAGAACGCCTCCACCACGCGCTCCAGGCCCCCCTGCTTGAGTTGGGGGCCCTCAAAGCCTCTCAGGAGCCGCTGGACATCCTTGGCCTGCAGTCGGCGGAGCCTGGCGGCCGTGGTCGCATCAAAACACGGGAAGTCGCCCGCCATCTGGTCCGCACTGAATTGGTAAAGGCCCTCAGAGACTTTGAGGGCCTTGGTGAAGACGCTTCCCCCTGGCGGGGGGGCTGCGGGGTCCTCATCCCCCTCCGAGGACACCTGCGCCCTGGCCTTTTCCATCAGGTCCTGGCGTCCCTGCCACTTGGTGTCGGACATCGGGGGGTCCACCTCATCTTCCGCCAGGGGTTCCTCCATCGGGGGCTCCTCCTCGTCTTCCGCCAGGAGTTCCTCCATGGGAACATCCGGCTCTGGAGGGTCGAGAAGCTCCAGGAACGCCCCTGGGGGGCGTGTCAGGGCCTTCGGCACCTGCGCCACCCCAGGGGGGGAGTCCGCCATCAGCCCGCCCTCGGCCTTACGCTTGGCTGGGATGAGTGGGGCTTGCTCCAGCTCGTCGGCGCTGGAGAAGAACCGTTCGTCCGGTGCCTGAGGGACCTCAGCCGCCAGGACGGTCCAACCTTCTTCCTCCTTTTTCACAAGGCTTGCCAGGTACTTCGCCATGGATGCCTTTGCCTTCGCCTTAGCCTCTGCAACCGCGGCACCGGCATAGGCGGGGGTGTACATGGCTTTGATAGGAGGGGAATGAGAAATTTCAGATTCCAAGACAGAAGGGAAGTGCCCACTTGAGCCAAAATGGTGGCCCAAGTGGACACTTACAAAGAGTCAAGACAAGCGACCACCTACGGTTAACACTTTAGCCCAAGAAGAGAAATAACTCGGGCCCCCTGTCCTACACCCCCCCGGTCGGCGGTCAGCGTTCAACCAACTCTCCTCGAAGGTGCGGGCCAAACGAGCGTTCTCCTCCTGACTCAAGACGACGGCCCAGTCCGCACCCGACCGGTGCTTTGATGGGAAGGGATGCGGAATCGCGAGAAGAGAAGTCTGTGCTGTTCAACAAGGTCTGAATTGAATTGAACTGAAGTGGTGGCTAAAAATCTCCTTACAACCCTTTACAGTAGCTTTAGGCAATTTGCTCAATGGCATGGTAACATTGACCTCTCCCGAATCAAGATTTCAAGGAAGGCCGCGTAGTGTCGTGCTATCTTTGCCTTCCCCGAGCCAGGGCTCAAACCAGGTTGGTACATTTGGCTGTGGCTCAATAACATGTACCCAAATGGCACCTGGGTAAATGGAAACAAAGATCAAAACCTGCGTAACCCTAGCTCTTTAATTTTGAGCCTCACGTTTTTGTTTTGCAGGGCATGTTAAGATACCCGCACTTGGATGTACCCAGGGTCATGAAAACGGCATTCTGTCCGCCAACCCTGTGCCATTGATGGTTGAAGCTGTGGAAATGCAGGGAAGCTTGCGGAATTTGGAGACCTTAGGAAATTGTAGCAAGAGGAAACCTTCAGCAACAGGGTTGTGGAATTTGACCACTTCTGTGATACAACAAAAAGGGCTTCCCAAAGACTCACCCCCATAAGGGGGAGATTCCAACTTTGCTTGGATAAACAAATCCGAGTGATCAACCACAACCTTGTTCAGCAACCTGAGCAAAAGAAACTTCGCCTCACTTCCTGAGAGGCCAAAACTCCGAGTTCCGGAGCTCCATTCTGCAAGCTTTACTATTCCAGGTCCTCCAGATTTGAGAGGTTAGAATAAGGCTACCAACTTTTTGTTCCGTAGTCCATTTTCGTAGGGGAACCCTCCCAACAAGAAACGGTGAGAAAGGGCACCTGGCTGGGGGGCCTGGCATAGTTCCAACAGATGAATCAAGGGATCCCCGAGTTCCATGACCTTTCTCCTGGCTTCCGCTCCTTATACCTTTGGTGCATCTTGATCACTTTTAGCAGAGCAGAAAGCAACCGAGTTGTGTCTTCTCGGGAACTCATCTCCTGAGTTCCCGTTTCGGACTTTACAGTCAATTGGGTTTGGTTGCCAGTTTAGTGCTCGCCCCTGGCCCATCCGCTCGATCGGAAGCGGGGGCAAAGATGCGGCCCGACTCCCCGAAGCGATCGATGGCTCGGCGACCGCTCGCGCCTGGGCCTCGCGCAGCCTGCGCTCCAGCGCCGCCAGCCGCGGCTCCGGCGAAGGCCTCGGGGCGAAAGGCGCTGGAGGCGGGGGGCGCCGGAGGCGCCGGGGCCCAGGGGTGGGCCAGAGAGCAACGCTGTGAAACGGTGTTAGGAAATACATATGCAACGGTGTTAAACGGTTCTATGGACCGTTATGGTAATGTTTTATGGATGGATTACCGTTATGGTAATGTTTGATGGATGGATTCTACATTTACCAGAGAAAATGAGCAGGGAAAGCGGCATTTGAGATGCACATGCTTCCTTTTGACACATCTAGCAGGTTGGGCCTGGCGTCCCATGGTGCCACCTCCGGCCTTTTGCGCCCTCCTTCTGGTGTATGTCCGCCGACATTGCTCGGCGATCAAAAGGGCGGGTTAGGGGAATGTAGGAGAGTGGTAAGGGTAGGGTTGACTTCTGTTGGTAACATTGTTGTAGCGATGACTGTTGGCAACTGCTTTTCTTGTGGTGACTTGTGTGAGTGGGAAATGTTGTTTCTCTTGGTGTGCGAGGCGAGAGGGTTTTGTGTCGGTTTGCATCTTGCTTACAACTTGTGCGATTCGGAATTGGTTCATGGGCAAATCTTGAGAAGAACACTCCAGAAATAAGCAAGAACAAAACAACAAAAAGCTAAGAACACTTGCTCTTTTGGTCAAACAGCAAGCTGTTCTAGCAACAAAAAAAAGAACAAAAAAACACATGCAAAACAAAAAAAAAACTCAGGCCTGTCACAAGGTGGGCGAACATAGGGGTCAACCCGGGAACATCTCCGGGCTCCCCCGCTCCTCTACCTTGATCTGCTGCTCGAGGTGCTGAATCCGTAATTCCAGGGGCCTGCGATGGATGTGGAAATTTCAATGGGGAACACGATGATGTGAACATAACTTGTTTTTGCATTTCGGGTTTTTTTTGAACACAACTTGTTCTGATCTAGGTAGATTGGGCGTCGTTGGTGATTTGAACATGATCGCCCGTGTTGATTGAGCTTTCCTTGGAACGTTGTGATGTTTCTAGCTATGTTTCTCAATTGGACAAATTAGCTCGGTCCTTGCTGAGTGAGTATGCTTTTTGCGCGGAGTGATGGTTTCTGGACGACCCAAATCCAACAGGATACCGCCTGTAAATGATGTCCACCGCAGGGTCACCCATGAACCGATACCCGTCCAAAGAAGAAACCTCTCCTGGTCCCAGTCAATCAGAACAGAAGAAAGTGTTCATTGAGGGGCATCAAGCCAATCACATGGCCACAGAAACTACATGAGATGTGCAAGAAAGAACAGGAATCCTGAAATGTCCCCTTTAAACATCACCCTGAAGAAAGAGCGAAAGACCTTCGATGTGAGGCACCGAACAGCAAAAACCTCGCGCTCGCAAACCAGACTTCTGGCCCGTTTTTTTTGGTGAACCGGTAGTGCTCCTCCGGTGTTTTTTTGCTTTCGAAGAAAAGCCAAACCCACTTGACTTAGTCTCAGAATTCGAAAACAAAACACCCCCTGCCGTCCACCGGCCAAAAAAATAAGAAAGGAGTACCGTCCGACCAACGCCTCGTCTTTTGGCGCCGACCCGCTTCGTGGACCCAAGAAAACCGACGGGTTGAAAGGAGCCAGCCCCAGATGCCATGGTGAAATCTAGCCGGGAACTGTTTCAAAACGGAAACCAAAAGGGAAGAACCTGAAAGACGGGCCATTCACGTACGAGAGAGACCGGTGCCTACGCAGGCCATCGGCGACATGCTCTAGGCGCACCTGCTCGCTTCTAGAGCCTGGCTGCAAATCCCATGGGCTGGTGTCTTTTTTTTGGGATTTGGACCCCCAAAATGGGGTGGGCGTCCTCTTGGTTTTCGGTTGAAACCACCAAAAACGGGGACCCCGAAAAAAAGGAAAAAACAAGTCTGGTCTAATCAAATTACAAAACCACGGTTGGTAATCTGATCTATTACCCTTCTTGACAAACCAGTTGTTTGGAAAAAGGACACCCCAAGTAAGGAACCTTTGTCATGTGTGACAGGAGAGCTCGGTAAAATTTGCTCAGATTGATGCCTGGTTCTACCAAGCTGGTTTGAAAAAATGCATATAACCCGCACCAAAAAAATGAAGCCTGCTGAATCATGAGGGCAAACAGAAGACAGTGAAGCCATCTTGCAAGCAGCATGTTCGCTTCGTCTTTTAATATTACCCAAGAGGGCTCAACATTGTTTGGACACCTGTTTGAAGAAATGTGACTAATCACAAGGAAGGAAGCCGCACCTGTTTGTCATTGTGACTGGAACAATTCCCCCATTTGGTTCATTCATCCCCTTTACTTGCCAGCATGCTCCAGAAATTGACATTTACTTTCACGGGTGGATCTACCCTTAAAGCAAATGCACGCAAACCGAGAGATGGATGGATCGTGTCCTGAAATGACTCAAGCCGATGCCATGGATCTGGGGCTAAGGAAACTGGAGTCCTTCAAAGTTGATCAATGAGGTGGCAATAACTCACCGCTTTGAAAAGATTAACTTGGAGACAGGAGACTCTTGATGTGTCTGGAGGGCTGTATTTATGCAGATTTCTAACAACTCCAAAAAATGACCACGTTCCCGTATTTGTGCCGCAAAACATGACAACTCCAAAAGTCCACGCTACAAGTCCAGACCACCCCAGCCCCCAAACATCCCCCACAAACCATTCTCTCCCCCCAAACCATGCCCACTTCTCCCCAAAAAACCACCTGCCCTCATCCCAGGTTTGGTTTCTTCTCCCCGGCAGGCCACCTTTCCGCCCATGCGCGCCGGCGAAATCGGCGCACCGGCGGAATCGTCACGCCTGCGGTCTCGAGCTGTCGCTCCACGACGCCGAGGCGCCGCTCCAGCAGCGAGGCGCCCTCCGAGAGCTGACGGAGCTTGTGGCCTCGCGCTCGACGCGAGCGGCACGCGCGAGCGAGCGGCGGGAGGGAGCGAGCCGTGCGGCGTTTCGGGTTAGCCCCCCCAAAAGCGGGGGGAGTCCTAATTTGAGGCTGGCGTATTGGTGGTTTTGGTGGGTTGGCGGTTTGTTTGGTGGTTGCAGACCCACGTTACCCCAAATCAGCTTAGCCTTCAGGTTGGGATGCTGAAGAAAGCTTCCCCTCAAGTTCTTAAAAACCTGGTTGCAAGTCCCTCGTTCGCATATCAAGAAGGACCCCACAATAGATGACATAAGAAATGAGGCACTAACCACTAGCTACAGTATGGAGTTTCACTCAGATCCGCCATGGCATGTTTCAGCTTCAAGCGGAGATGTCTTACTGCCAGCGCACGCTCAACAAACTTGGTAAGGATCCACCGATCGTAGTGATACTGGAAAAGTTCGAACGCGCTGTATTGCACAGCAGCATTTCCGAAGAAAGTACGCCTTTGGCGATTGCATGCGGCTGTCGGCAGCTGACCATCTGGAGTCACAGAAGGCTCGGCTGGGGCACAGATCTGGCCAGAGCGCACATTCCAGATATAGCTTCAGCAAGACTGTGAATGGCAGGATACAAGTGTTGTCTTCGGCGTGTGGCAGCCAAGCATCGTGTCGCTGGATGTACTCCTTGTACGCAGACGCCTCGCTGGCGAGCAAGTACGTGTAGGCCGAGCGCGCGTGGGCGGCGCAACTGCAGCGACGCTGCCTCTGACAGAGGCTGGTTTCCACGAAATGCGCGAAAAAGGCAGTCCTGGTGGTTGCCACAGACGTCTGTTTTGCAGGAAACCTGAGCAGACTGCGCGTGACTCACAAGTACGCGGCTCGCGGGCAAGGGTGAAGCCCCTAGGAGTGTCTGTGGATAAGTCTTTTGAAGGGTTTCTACATTGCATTGGCGCAAACACGCTCTTCAAGATTACATCGAGGCTCTTTCTCCTCATTCAGGCATCACTGCTCTTTCTTCTTTGCCTGCTTTGCCTTTTTGCCCTCCTTCTCCGGCGCGTCTTTGCAGGCGTGTCATCGAGTTCGTCGGCCGCAACTGCGGGCGATTCAATGTTGATGGAGGCCTGTTTCTGCTTGCGCGCCTTCGGCGCTGTGTCTCTAGCGCTGCCTGGCTCGACTGGCTCCGCCGGCCTCTGCGTCGGAAAACTCCCCGAACACCGGCGCTTGCTGTGGCGCCGGGGCCAGGCAAGCAGAAAGCCATTTTGCCAAGCCCGCTATACTGGGGGCTTGCTACTTGCTGCGACGTGCAGCGGCAGCTTTCTCCAAGGCGCATGAGTGCCATGACCAGGGACCGCCACCGCGCCGATTTCGGCACGCGCGCCAGCCAGGTCAGGACTCCGTCGCGGCTGCCTCGATCTTGGCTCGCGAGGTGCTGCGGCCGCTAGCCCCATCCAGGACCTCGAGAGCCTGCTCGTCGATCTGCGCAAGCAGTCCGCTAGAAGCTTGCGCGTGTGACCAAGAGGGCGTGCGCAAACTCTTGGATGCCAAACTTTGGGCGGTTCCGGGATTCCGTGTTGGTAGCATCGAACCCGCCTACAAACTGTTCGAAGCTCATAGTCTCCACTTTGTTTTTTGTCAGGTCGCCCTTCTTCGTCACATACATTCGGCTCTTGCTGGTCAATTGGTGCATTTCTACCAACTTCTTAGCGTCTTCTCGAGCCAAATGCTGTCGGGACCTGGCGGAGCGTCACACATCCAAGCCAGGCAGGCCGTCTATGGTTTTGAATTTCTTAGCGCCGGGCGACGCAAGCCGCCCAGGGAGCAAAGCCTGCCGATCGGCAGACTCCGCGCATGTCTGTCTGCATGGCTTTTTGCGTCGCAAAAAAAAATAGACGGATTTATTGAGGACTGGTGGGGCTGCGAAGGGGCAGGCTCGGCCGAAACTTCAAGGCGGCCAGCGCGTGGGGAAGACACGCGCCTGGCGAGGAAACGGAGGCCATGGGATGATACTTGCAGAACCAAGCTGTGCAGCCTAGGAGATTGGCCTGGATGCAGTCTCAGGCTCTGAAAAGAAGCTGGATTTCAAAAAAACGGTGGGTTGGCGCAAGCCCCCAGGGTCAGGCCAGGCCCAGGCTCACACATCTTCCGCGCGGACGATGACCCTCACGACGCAGGAGCAGCCAAGTTTGGGAGTGTCCCTGGGGCGGCGGCGACCATTGACTGCGGTCGCCGGCATCCAAGCCTCATCGACGAAAATCAGAGGCATCGTCTTCTCAGCACTTCCGTCACTCGGCAACGAGGCCATTGAGCAAAACCGATCAAACCTGTCTAGCCACAAGGCAATCAGATACACCATGCGCGGGTTCACGTCAGCAACCCTGTGCAATGCCATGTGTCCTGGCAAGCAAAAACAAGCGAAGTGTTCGCAGTTTGTATTCGTACTGAAAATCAAAATCAGGCAAGCTTTACCCCTTGGTCCACATGAGACTTCTGTTCTCATTGAGTTACCTTAGGACACCTGATGCACATTTAATGGCTATGTCTGCCGCGCAAATCAGTTGACCTTGAATCAAAAACTCGAACGATGCGAGCTTCAGTCTCACGGAAGAAGTAAAATAAGTAGTGGCATTTCAAAATCACTGGAGCTCCCACTTATGCTACACCTCCTAAGTCATTTCACAAAGTCGGACTGGAGTTAAGCTCAACAGGGTCTTCTTTCCCCGCTGATTAGCCCAAGCCCGTTCCCTTGGCTGAATTTCGCTAGATGGTAGGTAGGGACACTGGGAATCTCGTTAAGTCATTCATGCGCGGCACTAGTTAGATGACGATGCATTTGGCTACTGAGAGTCATAGCTACTCCCGCTTGTTTCAATTGATTAGTCGGCTAGCGGAAAGCGTCCCGGCAGTGACCTTCATTGTGCTAGCTCCTTTGTCCGTGTTTCAAGACCCGTGAAGGAGAAGCATTTCATCAGCACACCTGAATTTTCAGAGGCGAACCAAGCTCCGCAGAAGAGCCGCAGAAGAAGATACGAGCGTTGCAGCTGACGAGCAAGCTGAGAAACACCGCAAGCATTCATTCACGCATGTGCGAGAAGCTCATGAAAACTCAGAGTCTCAGCCAGGGTCTTGGTTCTATTCGCTTCCCCTTCCGTGATTTCAAGCACTTTTAACTCTCTTTCCAAAGTCCTTTCATCTTTCCCTCATGGTACTATCGGTCTCGAGCTTATATGTCGCTGATGGGTTTGGGCTATGGGTTGTGCGTTGTTTTCGGGGCAATCAGGTTTTAATCAAAGCCCTCAGGAGACTTCGTTGCCGTAACCTGGCAAAATTCAATGTGTCGTGACCGAGCCCGGCAGGGCCCCGTGTCTAAAACCATTTAAAGAAAGATTGTGTTTCATAGTAAGATTGTTTTGAAAAAAAAATGGTTCGGATGTGGACGTGGATGGAAATGTTTTTACAGGAAATGTCAAAACTTGTCAGAGGTGCCGTGAATTACAAAGAAGAAATCAGAAGCCAGACAATTAACGAGAGATGCGGTTAAGCAGATGAAGGAATTGGAAGAAGGCAAGAAACAATATTGCTCACACTGTAATGTTCATAGAAAGGAAGAGTTGTTTTCGAAAAACAACAAGCATAAAGAACAAATGACAACATACTCACAGACATACCCAAGTATGCACGAGAAAGACACAAATGAAGGAAGCAAAGTAAGCTATGTTTGTTTAAATTGAGTGACTTGAATCAGTGTTTGAATGATTGTATGGATTTGACAAGCGGGTTGATACATGCAGTGTTGCGGTCTGGCTTTTTATCGGGAAGGTTGCTTGGGTGCTACTTTTGGCTCTGGGGTTCTCGAAAAGACACACCTTGCTTTGCGGCAGTGGGGATGTTCATGGGATGGGATGGGCCTGGGACCTGTCCCTTCCAGTGGATGGCTCTAATTCAAAGGGCTCACGCCAAGCTTGTTTACCCAACATAGGTTGGACTTTCCTTTGCAAGAAGGGTAGTCTGTTGGGGTCTGCTTCTCCATCGAACCAGATCTGGTTAGGCCCAAAACCTGCGCTCAGCCCACGATTGAATTCGTCTTGGCCAAAACGTTGCTTTTTGCTCCAACCAGTCTGCCTGAACCGCACGGATTCCTCGAAGCACCAAGTCCGGATGAGCCGAAAGCAGTATGCACGCTCCACTCACCCAAATAGTTGATCAGACACGAGAGCTTCCGAATAGGTTGGGCGTCAGGTGTCAGCCTGTGATATTCATGCAAGCTTCCCCCAACGCAATGTGCTTGAGAAAGCGCGGGCCGTCAAGAAATATTTGCCTTCAAAACTGACACCATTTGCATTGGGCACCATCCAGTCTGCATGAACACCTTCCAAACTCTTACGCTATGCAAACATCAAAGTGAAGGCTCCACTCTTCACCTTCCAAAGGCTCCTTTGCAAACAAACATCAAAGTGAAAACGCCTGCGTGGGAACCCCCTGCTCATTCCAAAGCCACGAATCTGGGCTCAGGGTCCCCGGCTGCTCTCAGGCGCACGCTCGTGTAGCTGCCTGGGCCAGAAAAACAAGACCGACAGAGCAGTGGGAGCCCCATCTTGAACCCGAAGCGAAGACCGCAAGCTTCACTCGGCATCTTCACTTGCAAGTTAGCCAAGCCAGGTGGGGATATGGCCATGGGTCCAAATCCAAATCGTACCCCCTGTGAACATCCCAATCCCCACTAAAATAGGTTCTAAAATGAGAACTCACCTACCAACCAAAATGGGATCCCAAAACAGTTTTGACAACCACAGCCATATGTGGCGTCCACCACAAGGGGCGATGGAGGGGCACTTGCAGATCCTTAACGCCTGGGTTTGAGGCGGGTCAGCCAATCTCTGACTACCAAGGCTGTAAAACTAGCTTGTTGGTGCTTTCAAGGCTCCCAAAGACGGCTGAACCCTTCTTGGCTGGTTTCCCCCGAGAAGCCAAAAAATAAAAGAATCAAAAGGCGTTGCACCCCTATAAAAATGTGGGTCCCAGCTGCAGACACCTCACATCTCTCTCGGATTTCTGGCAGGGCTCTCCATGAGAGTCGCAATCAAAACCGATCGGTACTAAAATGGTCGTACTCCCAGAACCATGCTTCAAGAACTAAGAAGGCGAATATCCGCCGCTATTTCTCGCAAGGGGATCGTCCCTTACATTTCCTTCATCTTCGAATGGGTTTTGAGCACGTGGCTCATGAGAAACCAAAGGCATCGCCCCGTGCCTCTCCAGCGTGGCCAACCGATCCAAGAAGCCTGGCCGATGACTTGTGTTCGAGGCTTGGACACGTTTCAGCTCGCGGGAGAAAGGTTTGGTATCTGAGTGGTGCTTTTAAAGCACCCGAAAAGAAAGGGTGACGAATCTTCTTGACGACGCCATTACCCAAAAAGAGTCCGGAGGTTTGCTCATGGAATTTCACTGGTATTGGGGAGTGGGGGAGTTGGGGGGCAGTATCTGGTATCGCAGAATTAGAACAACCATATACCCTCTCAACGTTGAAACCACAAGGGTCCAAGACAATCTTCCTCAGGGAAAGTCTTGCCAGTCTCGGAACCTCCCCAAAACTCCCCGCAAATTCCCGGGCACGACCCTCCGGGTCTTGAACCAAAGACGAAGCACCCCCATGCCATCCGGGAAAGGCGCCTACACAGGGGTCACAAGTTACAGTACTGGTGAGTTCCACTAAAACAAAAGCCGCTTTTGGAGGTTCAACTGCACGCTGCATGGACAGAAAAGATGCGACCAATGCAATTCTCGTTCTTATGCTCAGGCAAGCTGCGTTCGATGCTTGGAGTGGCTGCTACTTGGCTAGCTTCCTCCACTTCGGGACTCATATTGTCTTGGGAGTGGACTTGATAGCACCGAGATTGCTTCAAAAAGGTACCAACCACATGTCTGTGCACGATTTCCGCCTGAGAAGTTATCACTGGTCATCTTCAGAAGCTGGTCGCTCCTGAAAGCCGGAACAGATGCCCAGAGACTGGCCCAGCCGGCACTCTCGGGGTGTCGCTTGGGTTTCTATTTGAAACCACCCCCGAAGTTCTCTGCCCAAGCCATAAGTTCTCAGTCGACAACAAACGAAGGATGCAACCTATCGCACCAGTCAGCTGCCCTGAGAGAAGTGTGAGATACCCTGCAAGGGAACAAGAATGATTTGACAGGCTTGCCCATAAAGAAGCAAGAAATTGGTCTCAAAGTGATCAAAAGACCATAAACCGATCAAAAGACCGCAAAGTAATCAAACCCTATCTTGCTGCCCATCGCTGTGTCTTGTTCCCCAAAAAGCAAAAAAACAAACTTTCGGATTTGTTTCACCGTCCAAACAAAGACACAAAGACACGTTTCCGCGGCCTGTTCTCTCCGGGCTTAGCTCCAAGGCATTTCTTGGGAGGCCCAAAAGAATTCCCCAAGGCGCCGGCTGCTGGCCCACCATCTTCCGCATCTCGTCCCGGAGGCTGGTAAGAGACGAGCTGCACCTAAGAATCGGCGAGGGAGCAAACGTCCAGTTCGCTTTACGGCCATACTGTGGATGATTGCGTGGTTTTTCATCCCAACTGGTGGGTTTTGTCCATCAGCCAACCAGTTCTGCTAAATGTCAACCCAGGAGAAATACTGTAAATTCCGCGAAATCCGTGCGCAGCACGAAATGAAACAAGAAAGAAACCACTGTTGCTGATGTATTTACAGGGGAGATCATTGGGGTTTCTTAGGTGGTGCATGGCTGTGAGTGGAAATTGGTACAAAATAGGTACCCAAAACGGAGCCCTGGTGAATGGAATCAAGGGCGAAAACCTGCGTGGTGGACTACTGTTGATCATGCACATATGGGGGCTGGTTGTTGTTTTTTTTAGCAAGCAGGGCTCTCTGAGGGTACACAGCCTTCCTAGTGAGTATCAATTGTGAAACCCTTTGGATGCATGTTGCTCCACATCTATCAATTCCGCGGGATTCAATCACATCAAAAGTTGAAAGGGAATATCAAACATGGGAACACTTTTTGATTGTGACTGAGAGGCATCAAAAAGACACGGGGCCGCTTTATCTGAAGCAAGGTCTCAGTAGGGAATGGCAGAAATCCAGGGGTCCCCTTCAAGGAAACCACCAGTTGCACGGTTTATAGGCGTCATTCCATTTCTCATTCCCTGATCGCACCAGGTTTTGGGTGTCCTTCTGAGTTGGTACCCCTTTGTGGGTGGGTTTTTAAAGGAAACACCAACCGCAACACCAGCGTTCCGGGGGCAGAGGGGGGAGGAGGGTGGGCTCCATCGCTGAGCCCAGAACTCCCCGAGCTCGCCCCTCAACTGCTCCACTCGGCGCTCGCAGGTGGCCTGCCGGGAGGAAAATACACAAGGGTCAGAAAATGCGTGTGTGTGTGTATGTGTATATATATATATATGTGTGTGTGTGTGTGCATGTGTCTGTGTGTGTGTATGTGCGTGTCTGGGTGTGTGTATATTATGTATGTGTGTATGTGTGTGTATGTGTGTATGTGCGTGTGTGTTTATATAAATATATATATATATATACATATATGTGTGTTTGTGCGTGTATGTGTGTATGTGTGTGTATGTGCGTGTGTATATATGTGTATTTGTGTGTGTGTATGTGTGTATATGTGTGTATGTGTGTGTATGTGCGTGTATATGTGTGTATGTGTGTGTGTGTGCATATGTGTGTCTGTGTGTGTATGCGTGTATGCGTGTGTGTATGTGTGTATATGTGTGTTTGTGTCTGTGTGCATATGTGTGTATGTGTGTGTATGTGTGTGTATGTGTGTATGTGTATATGTGTGTATGTGTGTGTATGAGTGTGTATGTGTGTCTATATGTGCGTGTATGTGTGTCTGTATGTGTGCATGTGCCTGTGTGTATATATGTGTAGGTGCCTGTGTATGTGTGTATATGTGTGTACATGTGTGGATGTGTGTGTGTATATGTGTCTGTGTGTGTATGAGTGTGTGTGTGTATGCGTGTGTGTGTGTGTGTGTACGTGTATATGTGTGTATGTGTCTGTATGTGTGCGTATGTGTGTGCATATGTGTGTGTGTATATGCGTGTATGTGTGTATATGTGTGTGTATGTGTGTGTCTATATGTGTGTATGTGTGTGTCTATATGTGTGTATGTGCCTGTTTGTACAAATGTGTATGTGCCTGTGTATGTGTGTATGTGTGTATATGTGCCTGTGTGTGTATATGTGTCTGTGTGTGTATTGTGTATGGATGTGTGTGTGTGTATGTGTGTGTATATGTGTGTATGTGTGTATGTGTGTATATGTGTATATGTGTGTATGTGGTGTGTGTATATGTGTGTATATGTGTGTATATGTGTTTGCGTGTATATGTGTGTATGTGTGTGTATGTGTGTATGTGTGTCTGTATGTGTGAGTACTTGTGTGTGTATGTGTGTGCATGTGTTTAAGTGGGTATGTGTCTGTGTGTGTATGTGTGTATGTGCGTGTGTATGTGTTTGTGCCTGTGAGTGCATATGTGTGTATGTGTGTGAAAATGTTTGTATGTGTGTGTGTGTGTATGTGTGTGTATTTGTCCGTATGTGTTTGAAAATGAGTGTAGGTGTGTGTAGGTGTGTGTTTCTGTGTGTCTGTATGTGTGTGTGTGTGTGTATGTGTGTGTGTGTGTTTGTGTGCGTGCGGGCACGCCGGCGGGCGGGCGGGCGGGCGGGCGGGCGGGCGGGTGGGCGGGTGGGTGGGTGGTGGGTGGGTGGGTGGGTGGGTGGGTGGGTGGGTGGGTGGGTGGGTGGGGGGGGGGACCCAAACGGCAAACAAGGGTCAGAACACCTTTTCCTTTTGTGTTTTGGTTTAGCAGAATTAGGGTGCCCTCGAAAGGCTGAGTTTAATGTTGGCTTGGCTTTGGCTCGCTGTTGGCTTTGACCCGGCGTTCTTTGCAAAACCATCACGCCTTGGAAGTAGAGGAAAAGCGGTTTCCTTGATTTCTGTTGGAAACCGTCCCTGACTACTGCCCAGGTACGGCTCCCGTTGGTGATTCTCTGGACATGATGTACCCCCACGTTCTCCTCCCTGTCATCCACTGCCAAAGGCGTCTCGAACCCTGCCTCGCAGAAAGCTTCTCAGCACCCCTTCCAATCAGCTTCCCTCGAAGAGGGTGGTTTGGAGCCGAATCGGTGGTTTGGTGGCTAAGGATAGTTTCCCATTTACTCTCTACAAGAACCAGGGGGTTGAAATCTAATCCAAACCACCGCAAAATATCGCATGTGCACAGGTGAAATTTCATGAGAAACCAAACCATTTTTTGAGGGTGTTCCAACCATGGGAATTCATCGCCATGTCACTTAGGGAATACCTGATCCACAAAGGTTCCGCAACTGACTCGGAGACCTTCGGAAACTTCAGGAAACCATGCCAGAACCGAACATTGCATTGGTAAGACTCCATCAACTTTCCCGATCACTGGATTCCCCCTTCAAATGTGGATCAACATGCTGGTTCCATGGAGATCCGCGAGCAAAGTCATTCCAACAAAAGTCTTGCATTCCGAAATCCCTATAGAAACTTGGCACCAGGGCTTCTGAAAAGACAAGGGGTCAAGGTTCTGGCAACGCCTTGTTTCGTCGGATGGCCAAAGGGCAACTTTTCGATGACCCATGGTTTCTCTCTGCCCTCGTTGGATCTCATCTGTCAGAAATGGGGCCCGCCGGCTCACCCGAGCCTAAGGCTTTGGATGTGTGTGTGTGTGTGTGTTTCTTTAGGGAGCCCGTTTCAGGGCAAAGACAAAAACTAAGTGCCCATCCAGTTTTTGGCAGCCCCCCCAAAAAAAAACGGCTCAACAAAAAAGAAAAGAGACCGGTCTCCCACAAAAAGAATCGGCTCCTTAGCATGAGCTCAAAGCCCGCGGGGTGTTTTTGGGTTCCGAGCCCCCCATCCGATCGCAGATCCCATCCTGGCGTTGCTCCGAGAGCTCCAGCGCCAGGCCTCAACGGATCGATCCGAGCTCCGAGCTCCGAGCTCCGAGTTGCACGAGGCTCCGAGGCTCCGATGCATCCGCGTGGGGGCCGGGGGCGTTTTTTTGTTTTTGTCTTGTTGTTGTTTCTTTTCTTGATTCCTTGTTTTTTCTCGGAGCATATGATGTTGGGGGGGCCCCAAGAAAAGATAAGAATTTGTGGTTTTCCTGGTTGACTTCCCCCCCAGCAAGTTGGGGCTTCCGACTCCAAAAATGACACAACCCTTCGCATAGGTGTCCTTTTGGGGCAAATAGATGGATTTCCCTGGTAGATGATGAAACCCACCGAGTAAACCAGGGAATCCCATCGTTTTTTCGAGCAAAACCACCAAAAACGACGCCTATGCTCCGGAGATTTGGGCGCCAGAAGGTTTGGGAGGCAGAAAACTGGGCTGCTCCCAGATCGCCTGCAAAAAAGTTATAAAATATGGTTCCTGGTTTCGTGGAAATTTACCTTGAAACCCTAAAAGCCATAAACCCGAAAGCCGGGTTTGCTGGAGTTCCCACCAAGAAAAGGAGGAGTCTTCAAAGAGTTCCGAAACTTGATAAAGTCAGGATGTGCAAAAGAAAAGGAAACCAGTGGGAAACCACCTATTTGAAAGAAATGGGCCTGTCCTCCAAACTTTGGAAAGCCCCCATGTTCAGCGCTGCCGTTAAAACAAAACAAAAAAACTAGGGTTCAACCGATTCCTTGAAAGAGAGACGCAACCCAATTTAGATGATCACAAACCCGAAGGCTTAAAAAGAAATGGCGGCAACAGTCTGCTGATTTTTGAGGACTTTTCAGTCAGGATGTGCAGATTTTGAAACCACTGGGAAACCACAAACACATGAACCCCCCATAATTGTCATGGCCTGCCTCAACCCCACGGCACAAGCCCGCACCCGGACCCTCACAAGCTGAGTCTCCGGGCTTTCGGGCTGCGCTAAGCGGTCCAGCTTCGAGGACAGGCCCTGCAGCTGCTCCTAACTTCCGCCCGGCGGCTTGGATGCGGCTTTGCGGAGTCCCAGTCGGAGTCTTTCCGTCGAGCCCGTCGGTGTTTTTGTTTTTTGTTTGTTTTTTTTCCCTCCACCGGGTCGGCGGCGAAAAAACGGCTGGGAGGATGTTTTGTTGGGAGTTTGTAGCCAACAAGGCTTTTTGAGTTTTAAAGGAACGCCCAAAAGGGAAAGCACCAAAAGATAGGGTTCCCAAATTCTGAGCAGAAAAAGAAAGGACAGCTCCAAATGGCTGCCCCCAATTTGCGGGAAACCAAGACGAGGTGGCGAAAAAGCAACTATGGCTCACAACAAATTGCTTTCATAAGCCAACCCAAGCAAATCAACTGAGCAGCGCATCCAAAATCCGTGACAATTAGCACCAACCTGGACACAAAGTGTTTGAGGGCCCGAGGATAGCTACCATGAAGCCAGGTAGAACCCTGAAATGGATTTGCGCTCTGACTTCCCCTTTAAGCAAGCCAAGAACAAAAGACCGCCTCCGGAGAAAAAAAAGAAGAAGAAAACCGCATGCACCAGGCACGGGATCGTTCAAGCGTTCTTGGGCGAATTCACCTCCTTCAAGCAGGCTCCAAAGCGGGATCGTCGCATAGCCCAATACAAGACGCAAAGTGCTCCCAATATGTGTATATATATGTGTATATATATATATATATATATATATATTTGTGTCCCCCATAAACACCGCCCCACTTGGGGGGGGCTCAACTGAAATTGCCCCAGGTGAGTCACTTGCTCAAAACCGATCGGTATTAAATGGTCGTAATCCCAGAACCACGTAAACAATTTAGAAGGCGGATATCCGCAGCTATTTATGGCTGGCACTGCCCCTTGGGAAGTGCATGGCCCATCGTCTTCGGTCCTACTCTTTCCAACCCTTGGTATGGTAGTAACGAATTTGCTTTTGCTGCCTCCTACTAAAAATGAACAGAATCAACAAACCTAACAACATGGCAACAACAGTGAAGTACAGTTCCACTAATGTCTCGCAGTTTGTCGTCATCTTTTCGGGTAGCCTTTTGCGGTATACTCTAGCAGTTCTACTCATCTTTGCGGTCATCTTTGCGGAGTTTAGCAGTACTCATTTCTAGCAATTTGTAGCTCAATTGCCCAAAGGACCTGGAACCAAAAGGTTAACCTTTTGGGACCATGACTAAATATGGACCAAAAGTGGACAACCAAAAGGTCAAAAGGTCGGCTTTGAACAACTGAGGTAATCATCTTTTCGGGTTCTGCAGTATCAGTATATGGAGGGCCGGACACGCCTCAGTTCCCCCAGCTTGAAGGTGACCTCTCGAGAACACCTTCACTTGATGTCGCTCTCGGTGTGGGAGATGTGTTGTTTCATTCATGTTGTATGCGTGTGTTTTTGCTTTATAGAGAGAGAGAGAGATGGATAAGATAAGATAAGATGAAATAAGATAGATAGATGGATAGGTAGAGAAGCAGGCAGCAGGCAGGCCAGCAGGCAGGCAGGCAGGCAGGCAGGCAGGCAGGCAGGCAGGCAGGCAGGCAGGCAGGCAGGCAGGCAGGCAGACAGACAAACAGACACAGACAAATAGTTAGATAGATAGATTAGATTAGATTAGATTAGATTAGATTAGATTAGATAGGATAGGATAGGATAGGATAGGATGGGATGGGATGGGATGGGATGGGATGGGATGGGATGGGATGGGATGGGATGGGATGGGATGGGATGGGATGGGATGGGATAGATAGAGAGAGAGAGAGAAAGAGAAAGATCATTTGCACATAAAGATATGGTGCATACATTTGTATGTGTGTAACACAGATGACGCGATCCGGATGGCTACGTGTCCTCCAGCCGCCAGAAGTCCTGCCAGAACAACGGTTTTGGACGAAGGACTGGGGTTTGGTTGCCAGACGAAAGGATCCAAAGGGGACGCGTGTTTTGTGTTTGCCATGTCAAGGCCATCCATTGAGAAGCTATCCATGTTGGGGAAAAGCTTCATGCATCGTGCCCTTTGCGTTTGCTTTTTCAAAAAAAAAATAAGAAAAAAAAAACATTGAGAAGGAGTGGTCCTTTCATTGCCATTCACTTGTTCTCCATTGAAAGGATGGGAAAGCATGAGGACACAATGGGGGATCCCCACATTCATAGAACCCTGGGATGATTTGAAGTCCCATTGAGGGGACCCTAGTTGGAAATTCCAGTGGGAAAGCAGGGCAGGGTTCACTTGGGCGCGTCTCAAAATAGAGGAACCCCCAAAATGGCAACGGTGTCCAAAGCTTTGGATTCCCCTGAAACCAACCGAAAAGGGCACCCACTCCAAAGAAGACACACCCACATCTATTTGTTCAACTTGTCGAAAACAGCTTGAAAGGATGGGCGGCCAAAAATCGGAAGAGGAAAACCACCGATCTGCAAACCTCCCTCAATTTGGGACACCCCCAAATAAAAGGGAACCCACTGATAACCTCTCAAAATTAGACCCCCCGCAGAGAAACAAAGAAGAGGTTTCCCTCAAAGGTCCGGGCAGCTGATGAGTATCTTGGAAAAAATTGGCAAACACTGTAACAACCCAAACAAAACCCTTTACAACCCCTTCAAAACACCTTTAAACCCCTTTAAACCTGCTGCGGAGGGACGAAATCCTGCACCACTTTGAAACCTTGGGGAATCTTATTTGAATCAGAAACCGTTGGGTTTCTGAATGGTGGTTCAAAAAAAAAGAGGTTCCCTTTTCATTCCCTCTTAACCAAACAGGGCCACAGCTCAGCACGCCATCTTGAGCCCCGAAGGCGCGCGAGCGCAACGGCGGGCGCGCTCGGCGCGAGCGGCAAGCCTTCTGCTGGTGCTCTAACTCGGAGAGGCGGGGCAGAAGGCCCCAGACGTTCACCAGCTTCTCCTGGCGCGAGTTGCGGGCGCGAGCCTTGCGCCCAAATGGTCCAGATGGGGTAAACAAACCACCAAAAATGAGGCCCCAAACCAACCAGTCTCTGGGAGTCAATGGCTGTTGTCAAAAATTGGCACGAATGGATTGCCCTGGAAATGGAAAGAAGGACTAAAACCTGGTCAAATTCCTTGTGGTTTAATTTTGACCCATACCCAAATAGAAATCCAATGCCTACCGTGCCTCCGCAACAATTGAAAGCCCGCCAAAGCAACAGCGGCGAACGTGTCACCCATTTCCGATCTTCTGCCGAGCCAACGCTCGATGTGTTTCAGCCAGACCGCTTCAAAAAGTCCAGTGTCTTTCAGGGCTTTCAATTGTTGCGGAAGTACGGTAGGCATTGGATTTCTATTTGGGCATGGGTCAAACTTGAGCCACAAGGAACTTGACCAGGTTTGAGTCCTTGTTTCCATTACCTGGAAATCCCCAGAAACTTTCACCAGCGCCTCACGAGCGCAACGCCCCCCCCCAGCGGTGCCTCCAGGATGGCCATCTGCTCCGTGCTTCGCTCCTGCGCTCGCAGTAGATGCGAGTTCCCGATCAAATACGTTTGAGATAGTTCACTTCGAAATGGTTGGAGTACCCTAGATGAGAGCTGTGGAAAGTTTCCAAAGGAGAGGAAACCCAATCTTTGTCCATGGATCCGGAAATTGTACTTGAAGGGGCAGGGTACATAGCAAGTGCTTGGGCCTGGTTCTAACCCACAAAAACAAATGACTTTAAGCCAAAGTGGGTTACGGCCAGGCTGACGAACCACTTACTAAGTACCCTGCTGCTGTAAGTAGGCTTACCCTCCCTCTATGGACCAAGGTCGTCTTTTCCATGCACTTGTCAGGCTCCATGTTCGTTGGGGTGGGCCTGGTGCCCTTCATAGCTTAAAGTTTCGACTTTGCCCCTCCCCCGAACACCTCCTTCACTGACTCAACGGTGGGATTTTTCGTCCAGCCCTTCCAAATGGGAAACCCTGAAAAAGAAAGGTGCCGTTTTGCTTGGGTCCCACCTTTTCTCAACCCGTTTCGTCTTGAGCGATATTCGTGACTTACAGACCAACGGAAGTCCCTTGGGTTAGAGACTCGTATCCAAACACACAGTTGCTCAGCAGGTTCATTTCATATCCACCCCCTCAACTGTTTCCAGTCTCTCGTTTCCTCAGTTCTCTATGTGGTGTGTCTTGTTTTTGCAGGGTACCCTTTTTGGAGTGGCTTTAGAGGGAAACCAACAGGAAAACCGAAAACCCCCATTTGGGGGTCCCTTAATAAATGGCCATGGGTCAAAATCCGAATCGTACCCCCAGTGAACATCCCAATCCCCACTAAAACAAAGCCTAAAATGGGTGGTGAACTCACCTACCAACCAAAATGGGACCCCAAAACGGTTTTGACAACCACTGCCAAATTTGGCAACCAACAGCAAAACCAAAAAACCCTAGAATGGTTTAAGGGTCCCCTTGAAAAAAATGGCGTTTCGGGGGGGAACGGGGGGGGAAGGGGGGGGGGAAGGGGGGCAGAAGGGGGGGGGGGGTCTGACCTCCCGCCGCGGGGAGTCGCCTGGCGAGTTGCGAGGGTCTCCACGTGCCGCTCCACCTGGCGCTCGATCTGCCGCAGGGCCGCGTCCTGGGGCGAGATGACGCTGGAACATGGGGGGAGGCAGCACACAAATCAGGCAGGATTGCATCGGCGCAGAAAGAAAGAAGGAAAACAGGTTGTTGTTGTTGTTGTTGTTGTTGTTGTTGTTGTTGTTGTTGTTGTTGTTGTTGTTGTTGTTGTTGTTGTTGTTGTTGTTGTTGTTGTTGTTGTTGTTGTTGTTGTTGTTGTTGTTGTTGTTGTTGTTGTTGTTGTTGTTGTTGTTGTTGTTGTTGTTGTTGTTGTTGTTGTTGTTGTTGTTGTTGTTGTTGTTGTTGTTGTTGTTGTTGTTGTTGTTGTTGTGCTGTTGCTGTTGCTGTTGCTGTTGCTGTTGCTGTTGCTGTTGCTGTTGCTGTTGCTGTTGCTGTGCTGTTGCTGTTGCTGTTGCTGTTGCTGTTGCTGTTGCTGTTGCTGTTGCTGTTGCTGTTGCTGTTGCTGTTGCTGTTGCTGTTGCTGTTGCTGTTGCTGTTGCTGTTGCTGTTGCTGTTGCTGTTGCTGTTGCGGTTGCTGTTGCTGTTGCGGTTGCTGTTGCTGTTGCTGTTGCTGTTGCTGTTGCTGTTGCTGTTGCTGGTGCT